>KE504880.1:303610-328346 GCA_000441515.1 Elaeis oleifera | reverse complement strand
TAGTCTTTTCTTTTTTTTCTTTTTTTTTTTTTTCTCTCTCTCTCAATTTTGAAAGAATCATGGTCATACATGTGATGGGTGGCTGCAAATCTGGGTGATGACTGGCTGCATATTTTTTGTGATGCCTCCTGCAATTAGGATGATTTTTTATAGTAGGAAGCTGAGAATATTTGGATTTTTTAATATGTTTTTTTCATTAAAGAATTTCTCTTTCTGCAGAAAGGAATGAGAAGAAGGAAGCTAGTGAAAGGAGGTACTATGAGGGTAAACTTACGTATCTGAAGATTAATTCCCTGGAATTTGGGTATCAGAAGTTCATCTAAAATCTCACAGGAGTCGTCAGTTGTTTCCAACAGCATGCCATCATGGTATGGTGCAAATTTTGCGTTGACTTTTTCCTTTCTTAAAGCCTATTGGCGCTCAGAGATACAGCGTAGATGATAGCGGGCGGATTGCTGGTTACTTGGGTCGTATCGGGGTAATAAGATTGATCGGTCTGTCCTTGTTTTTCATTTCCATCATTTTTTTTTCTGCTATCATACCGTGCAGTTTCCAGCACGAGTTATTTGTATTGGTGGGTACTTGAGATTGTATTGTTTTTTTTACCCCATCAACGTGATCATCTTGTCATGTATTTTCACATGGAAGGTGGATTTGTCCACCAATTGGCCTATTGAATATCTTACCCTAAACTTGTTGTCCCCACTGCATTTTTGCCCAAGAACGAATTGATGTTATTTGTATGGATTCAGCTAAGAATTGCTGCCCTTGAATGGTGGGATCTTTTACGACTTTTCGTGTATTTGTGTTTTTTTTTTCCGTTTTTTGGATCCAAAGTCTTCGACTTCAATGTTCGCTGTCCCAAGGCAACAGCAAATAAATAAATAAATATACAGTGGTATTTGGAGGACTAGTTGTGTAATCTTGGAAGAAAATGTTCTGTTCCTCTCAGCCTTAACAGAGAAGGGGCCCGCTATACCAAGTGATCGACTACTTGAGGCGTCGGTTACTTCTGCGGACCTGGGCTAAAAGCTTTTGTTCTCGGGGTTCTCAGCCGTGATATTGGTTTGTATTGGTGTTAGGCGTTAACCAATAGGATTTTGGTGCTTTGGGTGGCGTCCTTGTGCTCTCTTATTTTTCTGGGTAAGCGAAATTCTTTGGACATCGCCCGCGGTGCGGAAAATTCATTTAAATCTCGCTACAAACTGGTCGCGACCTCCATATAAATCTCGCCCGCGGTGTAGAAATGCATATAAATCTCGCTACAAATTGGTCGCGACCTCCATATAAATCTCGCTTTCATTTGGCTTCGTTAGATTTCGTGTCAATTATATCTGGCTTCGTTAGATTTCGTGTCAATTGAGAAACCCGCGGTGCACAGACAATTTTCCGTGTCAACTATATACACCTCAGCGAAGAAGAATCTTTTCTTGAGGCTGATGTAGGCATCGGGGATAGGATTAGTCACTCATCTTTTGGATGACCGCGAACCAACTAAAGATGGTTGGTGGAATGTAGGAATCTAATGATGTGAGATTTTGAAACTTGAAAGATTCGGGATGGGGTCCTGTCACACCTAAGGACCTTGTGACAACACGAAAGCTACGTGTCACCAATTATGTACGAATAATATAGCAAAGAGATGTGAACGATCTTAAATATAAAAAATTATCTTTCAGTATCTATATTTTTAAAAAAATTAATAAAAATATCTAATTGAGTTTAGATTTAAAAGTATCTATCTATTCAATTTTCAAGTAAAAATTTTTTCATTTGAAACATAACTTAAAAGTAACTATTCAAATAGGATGAAATGATTCAATTATCTTTGCAGTTATAAAGCAACATTACACTATTATAAAGTAATACTATACTATAATAAATAATATTGTACTATAATAAAATAATACTATATTATTATAAAGTAATACTATACTATTATAAAGTTATACTATATTATTATAAAGCAACATTACATTGTTGTAAAGTAATATTACAATAAAAAATACTATATTATGATAATATAATACTACCTTACTGTAAAGAAATACTACACTAATATAATACAATAAAGTAATACAGCATTGTGATAAAAGAATAATATACTAATATAATATCATACTATCTTATTGTAAAGAAATACAGCATTAAGATAATATAATACTACAGTATTTTAAAAATATAAAGATATAAGGATAATTTTAATCAAAATAGATAGTTTTAACTTATATTTGAAATGAGTATATACTTTTATATAAAATTTTTTTGAAGAACTGCTTTTTAAATTGAAAGTAAAGCTAAAATTTATCTCTAATTTTTATATTCTTTATATACTAAATTTATTTTATAAAAAAATGATTAGCCAATTAATTAGAGAAAAATGCTAACACATGTCGCTCCTGTCCTCATTCCCCGTCCAACGTGGCTGGTGCTTTGCCACGCCCTCGCATGAGTCACCTGTTCTGGATTTGTCCTAATTTCTTATTGCTTAAGCATTAGTAGCGATACGTTTTTTTTTTCCTCAAACATCGGGATTTAAACCTAGGCATCCCAAGGGTAGGCCTCTACGAGTGAGATGCCTATCAACTGTATTAGTAGTCTTTCACAAAATTTTTCATAATTAATATTATATTGATTAGCTTTTTTTTATTGAATCAATTTTGTTATCTTCTTCCGTATTATAATTTGTTCTACATAATATATGAAATGGAAAGTAAGCTTTTTAAAAATTATAGGAAGAAATAATCAATACCATCCATTGAAACCCAATGTTAATCTTTTTTTTTTATTGAAATGGGAGGTGGAACCCACCCATGATTTAATAAAGCATGATGAAGATTTACAGAGTAACAAATCAAGCTGGGGGAGCTAGATTCGAAGATGGTAGAGAAAATTTATAGATTTTCAGGTTCAGAAGAAAAAAAAACTGTGAAAAGTAGTCATAGACTTCAGGTTTTCAAAGTTTGAAGTCACGAATTACAGATTTTATTAGAGGATATGTGATTTGGTTGCAGCTCTTCGGTGTGACCATAGAAAATATGAAATTCAATTTTCAGGTGAGGGGCTACCAGAAACTCTGTTTTACTCTGTTAGTAAGCCCCTCAGTGAATTAAACAGAGGTGTAGTCAGCTTTATTTCCACCATTTAGCAGCTTGAAGCTAGTCTTTTAATACTGCTAATCTTGTCTCAATTATCTTTCCATAGGAGTATACTTCAAAGTTAAAAATTCTTCTGTTTCGTTCCTTCCACAGATACTACAGAATTGCTAAAATTATGCTATACATTGCTTGTTTAGTATTTTCTATTTTTAAATTAATCATCCAATCGCCCAGCAGGCCTTAAACAGTAGGTGGTAGAGGAGGAAATGAAAGACGCTGCATGATCACATTCCAAACCTGAGAGAAAAATTGGCATGCAAGGAATAAATGGTCGACGCTTTCATCCATAGAACAGCACAGAGGATAGTGAACAGGTGCTGAAAATTTATGCTTACATAGATTATCGACAGTGAGAACTTTATTGTGAAAGATTAGCCACATGAAGATTTTAACTTTGGTCAGAATAGGTAGAGACCAAATAGTCAAGGGGAACCATGAGATCATCCCACTATGAATAAAGAACTTGAATGCACTGCTGATAGAGAAGATTCCATTGGCTGTCCATCTCCAGCGCAGGGTGTCGGGATTAGAAGAAAGGTGAATAGATCTTAAAAGAATCTGCAAGTGGTTGAATTTTGATCTAGCAGCAGAGTTAAGGGGGTTCCGGAAGTTGTGTTGTCTATCTACAGTACGAAGAAATTCATGGACCGTAATATTCGGTGAAAGCGTAAATCTAAAGAGGTTTGGGAACAGGTCTTGCATATAATTTCCTTCAAACCATCGATCAATCCAAAAGAGAGTCCGTTCTCCATTTCCTAATCTGCTTTCAATGCAAGCATTGAACAGTGGGTGGACCTTTAAGATACTTTTCCAAGACTAAGATGCTTTCAGAAATCGTGATATTGGCACTGTAAGAGTATTCACGTCGCCATAGTATGTATTTTGAATTAAAATTCTTCATGTTTTGTAGGTTCATTCGTGTGTCTCCACCATCTTTTAAGGAGTAGGTATTTGTTGAAAAGTCTAAGGTTTAAACACCCAGACCTTCAACCTTCTTTGGCTTGCAAACATTTTTCCATCTTAGTAAGCAATGTCCTTCATTGCATTGCTTCTGCCCTCTCCATAAAAAGTTTCTTCTTTTCTGTCAATTGAGTTGATTACCGTTGTGGGAAGAAGATAGCTTGACATCCAATATGAAGGCAATGATGTCAACACTAAATTAATCAAGGATAGACGTCCTCCCATAGATAATAGCTTATCTTTCTAAGAAACCAATTTCTTGTCTACTTTCAGTATTAAGAAGTTCCAGTCAGCTGCTTTCATGTGGCCAATTGATAGAGGAAAGCCAAGATATGTGGCGGGCAAACTTGCAAGCTTGCATCCTAACGTCGCTGTAAATCTTCTGGCTTGGGTTTGTGATAAGTTAATTGTGTAAAATGCATTCTTATCAAAGTTTATCTTCAGTCCGAATAGAATTTCGAAGGCGTAAAGCATAAATTTGAGGTGTTGAACATACTGGAGATTTGCATCAGAAAATAAGATAGTATCGTCAGTATACTACAAGCAAGAAATTTTGCCGATGATGGATGAAGAACCTATACCAACTATTAGACCATTTTTAGCTAATAGCTATCTGGTTCAGAATGTCTGTTATCAGAATGAAAGAATGGGAGATAATGGATCCCCTTACTTTAGGCCCTGTTCGTTTTGATCCATTTCAATGGATTTCCATTAAGGAGAAGAGTAACCTTGTTTGTTGTGAGAATGTAGCCCACTTACTTGCACCATTTATCACTGAATCCTCTTGCCTTTAGTATTTCTAGTAGGAATGGCTAGCTAACACGATCAAAGGTTTTTTCGAAGTCCAATTTTAGAAAAATACCTGGATTTTTCTTCTTTTAATTATAAGAGAGGATCTCTATTGTTGTTAGGAAACTATCACTTGTTGGGCATCCTCATATGAATGCTGCCTGGTCATCTGAAATGATGTCTCTAATGAGATTAGATAGATGGATGCTCAGCACTTTAGATAAATCTTGCATTCTTGTTTTTGGGGATGAGTGAGATGAAGGTATAATTCAATATGAAAATATCAGTTTGGCAAGCATCGAACTGATCGAACAAGTTGAGGATGTCAACCTTGATAATTTCCAATAGATCTGATAAAATTCATTTGGAAATCCTTCGGGGCCGGGAGCCTTGCCCTTAGATAGATTGAAGATTGCTCTGAAAAATTTTTCTTCTATAAATGGGTTATCCAGCACCTGTGGTTGTTGCATCTGAGTTGGATAGAGAGGTTTTCAGTTCGCCGTTGAGGTCGTTGAAGAGGCTTTACCAAGCAGTTCTGAGTAGTAACTTATATGGGAAGGTGTCTTCAATTTTTTTGGGTTGGTAGTTGTAGACCTTCCATAATCGATGCATGTAATGAGATTTTTCCTCCTTCGGCCACTAGCGTAAGCATGGAAAAACTTTGTATTACGATCTCCTTGTAAAAGCTAATTGATGTATAATCTTTGCTTCCATAGAGTTTTCTTTGCTTGCAGAATATCATCCAGCTGATCCTTAAGTGCTTTCCTTCTATCATGTTCTGCAGAGGACAGGTTCTTGCTCTCTTCTTGAGCATTGAGGGCAAGAATTTGTTCTTTTATTTGAATTTTTTTCCTCAGAATGTTTCCATTAGTTGCTCTGTTTCATACCTTGGGCCTCCTTCTTAAGTATCCCAATTTCAAAACCAAAGTAGTAGGTGCATTAGGGGAGTTGGGTGCAGTCTTCTACCAGGCTATGATCAAATCTTTAAGTTCAAAATTCTGGATCCAAAAAGTTCAAAATGAAAAGGTTTCTAAGAGGAGGGTTATGGAAGTTCAGTTTGATGGAAAAGTGATCGGAGGTTGTTTTAGGAAGAGGCATGAGCACAGCCAATGGGTGGTGCTCAATCCATTCCGTAGATACGAAGGCATCTGTCTAGCATTGGCATTGAAGGAGAGTCCCGGTGGTTTGACCATGTGAATTACAATTGATTCATCCTCAGCTCCACCAACTCAAAATTACCCACGAAGGAATTGAAAACCTCCGAGACAGAGGCGAGGCGTTGTTACTGTTTCCTTCCTTCGTTTGGGAATCTGATGGTGTTAAAGTCGCCGATTATGACCCATTGCCCCTGCCATTTACTTCGAATGAATGCTAGTTTATTAAAAATATCTGATCTCTTGCATTGGTCGTTAGGTCCGCAAATATTAGTTAACAGCCATTACGGTTGGTCTAGGGAATCTTGTCGGAGATGATACAGGGTGCTGAGAGAATAATTTCCTTCGTGGAAGGTTAACCCATCAAGCAGAGATGTCTTCCAAACTGTTAAGATTCCACCCGATGTCCCATTAGCATTAATCACACTCTAGGCGTCGAATTTATTTCCACAGGAACTGGTAATGTATCTGCTTGTTGCTTCACCAAGCTTAGTTTCTTGGAGAGAGACGGTCGACCAACTGGCTTGAGTTATCGTGTCTCTAACTAGCCTACATTTAGAAGGTTGTCCTAGACCTTTTACATTCCAAAATAGCAAGCTCATCTATCTGTAAAAAGAAACCATTCATTCTTCCACTGAAGTGCTGCATCATATAACAAAACAGAGAGCACTCCTTAAGCTTGCACCCAAAACATTTGCCAAAACGCAGTGGATTATCATTTCCACCAGCCAAAAACAGGGTGATAAGATACATAGGTAAAGGTAGAGAGGCCCCATATTTAAGATGCGTCCAGAGACCACACATTGCTTTCATCCTCATGATGAGGAAACCCAATGTTAGTCTAAATTGCTTATCTAACTCATTTACATACTGTGTTTTCGTGTAGCCATGGGTATATACCACTATCGTCTCTTCCGTGGTATTGTGGTCTGGGAGGGTGCTATCAACACAATTTGAACTTTCTATCTTTTTCTTGTTATGTTTGTATGCCGAGAGTACATGGCAGTCCTTAAAATCAGCACAGTGTATATATATGACACCTTTTTTTTATTAAAAAGGTCAAGCTCGATGCTTTCTTGCAGAGGCAAGTAGCTGGCTCTTGTCCGATGGTTGTAGTTTGGTAAAATTGTGCAGCAATATTATACTACAATTAGTAGAGTGCCATATGAATAATCTATTGCTCAATGCTTCTATAGTTTCTTTGCAGTGTAAGGTGAAATGATTGATATTATATTTACTAAGCTAATGTCAGAGACCAAAAAGATCTTGATTTCCATGAGATTAAATCTTTAACAATTCAGCAAAAGGCATGGTGATCAATATTTATAAGATGTTAATCAGGACTATTATAATATCTTAATGGAAGAGAATTGAGTGGCCAACGCCAACCATAACATATACTTCAAATTATAAAAGTAACTTTATAGATGAAGAATATAAACCTTCTAAAATTACTAATTGTACTGCTTGTCATGGCTTGGATATTGTAGAACAGAAGTTGGAGACGAATTTGAGTCCTCCTATTTCCAAAAGAAGATAAGAAATCTGGATGCTTAAGGTGGATTTATGACTATGGTTGTTGGAATGCTATGCCAAAAAACAAGAGAAAATGAGCTGAGCTTTGTTCTTGTCTTTCTTTTTTTTTTCTTTTCTTTTTCTTTTTCTTGTTGAAAAGGAGCTGAAGGCTATATTGCAGATGCAAGAAATTACACAGTATGATAGTTACATCAGATACAACCAACTACCCCCCTACAAAAGCATGAGAAAAGGGAGCTCATATAACTCATTAAAACAAAAAGGAACTCCCAGAGATCAGTACATGAACAAAGAGAAGAACCTGTTCTTCTCTTTCTTTAAGGGAACAAAGGAAAGAGAAGGGCAAAGGATCATGTCCTCACTCACCCTCAAATCATCCTACCATGCCTTTGATATCATTAAAGTCATTGGAGTGCTCATCTTGTTTGCCACTACTTTGTTAGAGCATCCCCATGTCACATGCCATTAGGCTTGACAGCCCAACTAATAGTTTAACCTCAACCATGGTCCATATAATTATCAAATGATGGGGTTTTGATCCTCACACGTTCTCTCCAACTGTCACCCTAATAGAATCCATTTCTTTGTACCTTGAAGAACTCCCCTAACCAACTTCTCCATTATAGAATATTTTCATAATTGGACAGGTGGAGAGAAGACCACTGCATGAACGTGGGATCACTCCCCCACACCATGTAGCAGTTAAGAATAGTTCTTGGGAAAAAGAAACGAGAAAAAAGATTGGATGAAAAGGTCAACCAGAGGAATACACCTCTATGAAAGATTCTCTATACGGAAATTATATATATAATTTTTGGGTGTCGTGACTCGTGAAAAGTAGTATTAATAAATTTGTCTTTCTATGAAACTACTAAAAAAAAAAGAAAAAGAGGGACATGTGAATGGAATTCAAGGTGGGAATAAATATTGATGGTTTCTTGAGGTTAACGTGGATTGGATAGCCACGATCTCCCATTAAAAGAGGAGGTAGTTGGGTTCCTAACGGAAGTAATGACAGATAAAATGGGGGCTGGAGAGAATATATCATGCAGAAGAGAAAAGTCGGGGACCATGATCACACTAGAATCTATCATCCCGGAGGAGATGCTTCAAAGTCGAAACATAAAATAGATTGCCCAACCCCGGTCGATACCAACTTAAACATGGCCAATGGCATCCAAGATACATGGATGGGTGTCCAAGGTAGGGTAATTTCACCATGGGAATGGAATTATATTAATTGAAGTTCATGGCTATAAAAATACAAAAAAATTGGAGTTGGGAAGAAATTCTCTTTCCACATGTTTTGTTGAGGAGGTCTACATATTATTTTATATTATTTTTGTATAATTGCTTACCATTATAATAGATACAAGGATGAAAGTATGTACCATAGATTTCAAGAGTATACTCTGTAAATTCCTTACTGAGTGGCTACATGGTCTTAAAGATTTCACCAATATTTCAAGAATATACCTCGGGAATCCCTTAATAGAAAATATATGATAATAGATTTTGGAATGTGCTTTAGTAGTTTCTTGAATATGCTTTACTAATTCTTTAGATTCTGGGAATATGTTTTGATAATTTTTTGAATATATTTTGATGATCTCTTAAATATTTGACCGCATGATCTTAAAAATTTCTTGAAGATTTATCCAGTCAGCAGTGACAAGTGTGACTAAAATATCATCTTTCATATGTTTAATAACTTTAATGCGTGCTGGAAATCAGCCTCAAATCAAGCCAACAGGGTGGCAACACAATGTTACATTATTGTTATAATGAGTCTGACTTGTCTGCTTTGCCGATTGTGGCTGATTTGGTGACACAAAACAATGGAGATATGAGACGAAGACAGACCAAGCCTTTTTATTCATAGCATTACCCATTTTCCTTCACTACGAGATCGCAAGATATGATATTAATTTGAGAAAAGAGCTGTCCCCTTGGAACTCAGTAGCTGTCCGGGCTGATCAGGACTTCAGGGCCATAGCTGGGTCCACCCATGAAATGACCTCCTCAGATAGGGCCTGCTTTAGTGAGGAGTGGCAACATTAGATCCATCGTGAGCATCAGCAGATTAACATACAAAAATATTCATACTCATGCTAAGTGTTAAAGGGTGGATTAGGAAAGGTTAATAGCTTCACCAGCCAAGCACCACGAAGAAAGTGATGAATATTGAATAGTCTTGTTTGGTGAAAGGCTGACTATATTTAATTATCAGTTCCCTTTTTTTTTTTTTTTAACAGGTTAGATAGGAGAGCTTCCTTATGCTCCAAGATCTTCCATGTAAAGGAAATTCTTTTGTGATTCATCTGGGAAAAAAACCTGAAGTGGATCATGCAGGCAGGCAAATGTATGATGAAACACCTGCATAACAATGTCTCAAGAGATAATTTTTTTCCTGCAGTTCGTCATGATGATCACTTGTATCTGTAATGCAGATTCATTGCGAGGCAGGTTCAGGTCAATAAACTGGTGGTGAGAGTGCAGATTGAGCTTATTTTAATGCGATGTATAACAAATTTGCATCAAATTGTCAGCCAGCAAACAGGTTCTGGGTACAAATGTCCTTTACATAGTTGAGTGCAGGAATTCTACAAGTTTAAATCATAGCATGATAATATTTAGGTTTATTTCAAGGTTAGTTACCTCTTCATCTTCTCCCAGTCCATCTGAATAGAAACAAAGGCAAAAGGAAAAGAATAATAACTATGGTATGTTAAATTTCATCTATACCTCCTTTCCTACGCAACAGTCCTCTCTTCTCTCATATTCCGAAGCACTCCATCTCCAGCTCCTAATCCATCCAGGTACGGTAGTCAATTAATTTAGTGGGGAAAAGAGCCAAGAATAATAATGAAGTCTTTGGACTTCTGAACAAATTGAGGCTTATGGCCCACTCCTACACAATATTCTTTTGGATGGTAACAGAACTACATGCAGCTTTGCACTTATCTAGCATTAATCACACTATCGGTAAAGTTGTTGGTCCTTGATTACTTAATTTGTTTGCGTTTGCACCACTTGCTCGTCCTTCCCATCGCGTCATGATACGGTGACGGATAAGAATAGAATAGTTATAGAAGGGATTATGATTGATGAATATCTATAATCAAGATGGATAGCAATTAATCATATAGAGTCTGCAATTTCAAATTAAGCATGTCCATGACCAAATGTATTCATTAGTAAACAAAATCCAAGGATCTGAATCTGAATCAAATCTACTGGCAAAAAAAAAAAGTGTTCAAATCCAAACGTTTTAGGGTTGCATATGAGAAAAGTTGTTCATGTATTACTAAGGTTTGACCGCTGATGTGGTTCATTTGAGCTTGCTTTGTTGGTAAACAAATCACCTTGGCATTAGATCCTGAAAATTTTCCAATAGAGTCCAAAACAATGATCATTTTGCAAAAATAGATTTCATTTCATGATTGAATAAAAAATCAATCTCTTTCGAAACTTTTTGGTGTCAACTTGGTCCACAGTTATATTCTTTTGATGTTTACATCATAAATTTGGATTCAAATACTATTTTTGATCCTTTATCAAAAAAAAAAAACTAATTTTGATCCATGAAGATCACCATTATGGATCATTCTGATGATGTAGGATAGGTACGATAAGATCCATTAGCAAGATCTACTATGTTGGAAATTGAATTGAGAGTGAAAGTTTTGGAAGGTCATAATTACTATGATGAGATCTATGGTGCTGTGTCAAATCTTTAAGGCACCATACAACAACTTTTAGGTCTCCAAATAAGAGGGAAAGTAGAAGTTTTTTTTTGAGAAAATTTTAACCGCGCATAACCAACAATCTAAGAAGAATTGCTTGGCATAATTAAAGATAATATTAATATAAAAGTCAAGAACTAACTCTTTAGGCAGCTTTTAATTTTTCATGGTTATTTTTTATTAGTCATAACTGTTTTGCAAAAACTATAATTTCTTCGAATTAAAGGAGGAATCTAATTTAAGTTTTGTAATGGCAGATCTCATTGGTATAAATAGAGGGATGGTAATCAATTTTGTTATCAAATTAGCAAAAAGAGACCTAGAACCGTACTTTCCAAATTTTGTTATTCTTTATTTATAAGAGTTAGAATGGAGCAAGTTGAAGAAATTTTTTTTTTCTTAAATAAATTTATTCATTAAATTTAGATCACTTATATGTGTTATGCTGAAAAGAAAATTTTGATTCGAACGTTATTTTCATCCTAGTAGCCAGTCCGAGCTTAGCTCAATGGCATCCCTCCTCATTTGGAAGAGTTTCAAGTTTTCAAACAAAGCAGGGATTCCCACTGCGTTTTTCAAATATAATCTAGTTTCTCAAAAATTACTGGTTTAGGGAATCTAGAGTGGGGCTACACCCATCCTGAAGCCTGTAGGTGTCTTTCCATTTACAGTAAACAACAACGGCTCATGTAACTGTCTTAGGAGCCAATCCTACCTAGAAAGTTGAGCTCAAGTTCCGTTCAGACACCCTCTTAACCCAACTTGAATATCCCAACGGCCTTTTTGCAGCCTTTACTTGGGCGGCTTACAAAGCTAGAGATATGACCGGATCTTGTTGGTAGAATCTAACCCGAATCCAACGGTTTACAGCCTTAGCAATCAACCTCCTATTTTTTGTCGGAGGTTGGGGCCACTAGTCCATCGCAATGAAATCATGAAATGGCTTTGAGAAGGTCATATAAAAGTAATTTCCATAGTTCCATCAACGAAGTCTAAAATCCCACAAAAACTAACTAATTTGTTATCATAAAAAAATTCTAAAAAAATTGCTCAACAAATCTTATTCATTTGTTTAATGGTCACAAAGTTAGAAGGAAAGATTTCAAACTTTTAATGAATGGCTTTTTTTTTATCATTTTTTTAGAAATAAAGTGTAAGGCTAGTTTGGTAAATGTGATCACATGTTCCTCCCCACTCCAAGCGCTCCTCACCTTCTTTACTCTCTCCTCCCTCTTTAATCTCTCTCACTCCCCCCCCCCCGTCTGTCCCTCGTGCTCATGCTCACAGGGGAATTCCTCTCCCTTAATTAAAGCGCTTGGGAAGGGAATCTTTTGGGAAGTGGTGGTGGTGGTGGTGGTGGTGTTCGCCGTCGTGCCCCTGCTGCTCTACTCCTATTAGCGTGGTCAAAAATTTAAATTTTCAGAGAGAGGGCGAGGTAGAGGAACAAACCTCACCTTTAACCCTTTCCTTCAGGTAAATCACATTTCCTCTTCCCTCTCTCTCTCTCTTACCTGGGTCTGGGAGCCTATGAGACTTGGAATCGAGGAGGGGGTTTGGTTGGCATAGAGCGGAGGAGCGAAGAATGAGAGAGGGCGTGAAGGATGGGCAACTGCGGAACCCGGGAGGAGAATGCCGTCGTCGCTGCGCACGCCCAAGGTATCCGACCTCGTAAATCCCTTCTCTTCCACCAAGTTCCCATTTTGGTCTTTTCCTTGTCGGCATCCTCTTTCGCCGGCCCCTTTTTTTGGGCCATTGTTGATTTTATCTGTCGATTTGATGGTGACGGAATTTTATCGTCACTGGATTTCTAAAAAGTTCTGTTTTTTGGGTGGGATTGGTCTTCAGCTGGTTCCTTTGAACGGATTTAGGGTTTTTGGATTTTTTTTTTTTCTTGCCTGTATTTCCTAGTGGTGCATTTTTGGTGCCGTTATTATTTTAAATTTTGTTTTGGTTTTTGGTGTCGCTCTGCCTCTATCTCTTCTTCGTCTTTTCAAGATGGAAGGACTGTCAATTTTATTATTATTTTTGTTGATTTTTGTTTGTCTTATTATGATTAGTAAAGAAAGGGATAACCTTGATTTTCTTCGTTCGTCAAATTTCGATTTTTTTCTTTTCTTAAAAAAAAAACTGCTTGTGGTGTTTGGAGTTGTTTTCCTTTTTTCCGTTCATGTTACTTCCTGAATCAAAGCATCACACCAGCAGAGAGTTGTTGAAATTTTATTTCATGAATAAGAACCTTTTTTATTTTGAAACTGAATACTTCTTATGCATCTGTGTTCAGATCTTTCTCTCACTCTGTCTAAATTTCTCTCTCTAAGTTCTTTTGACAACCAGGTTCCATTATCATTATGGTCGGTAGCACAAGGTTGTTTCGTTCATTCTCAATTTTGGATTTTATTTCATGATGAATGGTTGTGGTTGAGTAATATGTCTAATTTTACATCCTTGTCAGAATTCTTCGATCCTCTTGGCAAACTTGAAGTTTTAATTCAGCATTTGTTGTACCGCACAGACTACGTCTCTCTCTCTCTTTTTTTTTTTTAAAAAAAGAAAAACTTAAACATCCGGAATTTGCTTTGTTTTAAAGATTATCCATCTGTTTCCTGTGTTTTTTGCTCTTGCAGCCCAGCAGCTCCAGATGTTCCAACTGCCTGTTAAGAATGCGCTTCCTGAGAAGAAGCACAACCGCACTTTCTCGGACATAAGCGATCCTTCGACCCCTCGAAATTTTGAAGATTCAAGGAACATTGCAATATACACCAATGTGATTTCCTTTACATTGTTTGAGCTTGAGACAATCACAAAGAGCTTCCGTCCGGACTATGTTCTTGGTGAAGGAGGGTTTGGGACTGTCTACAAGGGATACATAGATGAGAACGTGAGGGTTGGCCTCAAATCCCTTCCTGTTGCTGTCAAGGTCCTTAACAAAGATGGTCATCAAGGACACAGAGAATGGCTTGTAAGTGGGCTTTCTTCATCTAGCGTTTGTCTTTTATGTAAAGTCTCCAGAGTCTCTATAATTGATCTCACTTTGAAATATTATCACATGGGCTCTAAAATAATTTATCTGTACATCTAGTTGACTTGCTTGTATGAGTTGACTTGCTCCATCTCCCCATCTAATGCACATGTGCAGACATGCCTGTGACTTAAATCATTGAGCAAGGAAATGGTTCTCTCTTCAGTACTTACAAGTACTCAAACCTTCAACTAATTCCTGTTACTTGGACATAAGTTATGTGATCAAGATTCCAGTGCAAAGATCTTGAATTTAATTGCTTGCCGACATGAAGATTTTGTTTATCAAAACAAATAAATGTTGCAGTTTTTTGCATACCATGTAATGTGCATGTGTGCAATTTTTGAGGGCATATAAATAATGTTAAACCCAATAGATACATGTGGGCAGCTAAAATTAACTGCTTCCCCTCCAATGCATGCTAATGGGTTATTGCTTCCATGACAAACTTGCCTATCATTTTGCCTGCTACTTCTGTTTTTTTCTTCCGACGGATGGGAGGAACTTGTTCAGAAAAGGTGAATCAAAAATTACTTTTCATATATGATATGCATGCATTGGCTTTTCTGTCTTCTTGTTTACCATAAACCTCTACCAGATAATTATTTGTATTGACTGGTACAGACAATATGTATAATATGATAGGTACTTGCAATCTAGATACTCTTATAAGAGATATCTTATAAGAGGTTCTTCTCACTGCTACTAGCCAGAACTACCTATTATTATAGCTCATGTAGCCTTCCATCTCTCTTATCAAATAATATTCCTCAACTTTTTGTCGCACTTGCATTGTTTTAAACATGGCATTTACTCTCTCTAATGGACATTAAACCATGAAGCCCAGTGAAGGGACTTTGTGAACATTTGAATTATGAAATCCAGTTAAGTTTTTCAATTATCCTAGGCACATCTAAAAGGAGTGCCTGGTTTGGACAAGCAAGATAATAAGGTTAATGAAAATATTAGGATAGTTAGCTATATTATTTGGCTATTTGAGATGTTTCTTGTGTTTGACTTTTATCCTTGTTTTACCAGACAGAGGTTAATTTCTTAGGCCAGCTGAGGCATCCTAATCTGGTGAAGTTGATCGGGTATTGCTGCGAGGATGATCACAGGCTGCTGGTCTATGAGTTTATGTTCCGTGGAAGCCTTGAAAATCACTTATTTCGAAGTACATACATCTGCATTCTTCTTTTTAAAGAAGTTTTTGTTCTTGTTGCTTGATAAACTTATAAATGCAGTTGTTTCTTCCTTATTTTTTTGAGATCTCTGCTGCTCCTTCATGATGTCTCCATGACTTTGTTTCAATTGTATGGATGATAAATGTATGCATGAAAAGGAAAAGGGTGTAGCCATCTTCAAAATTAAGCCTTCAAAGAACTAGATCCTTGCAGATAGTTGTGATACTCATAAATTATTACCGCATTTTATGGCGCTTATTCATAATCCTTAAGTATCTACGCAGGTTTCATGTGGAAAGAGAGGATATTGTAAATTATGCATACTCCTTGAACTATGTTCATAGGTTTCATTTAGAAGCTACCTTGTGACAAGAGATATGGTACCATGTACTGATAATAAATCAGATAATGAACTTGGCCAGTATATACATGGTGTGGCGGCAGAATACTTCAATACAGTGATGAAGAACAAGCTGATAACAGTTGTGGGATACAATCTAAAATTCAAATCAAACTATGAGAACAAATGTGAAAGCTAAGGTGATCTTGAGATGTGTCAAGGGAGCAGATTAAGCAATAAAGTCGGGAAGGTAAGGGAGGTGCCATTAATGGTTAAAGATTCTATGGAGGAGGTTGTTGAAGAGATAAACATAATGTTTGATGGGTATATGTAAGAAGGAAATGATACTAAGAACATGCATGGAAATACCTCGCTGACTTAGGCCTTGTTTGGATGTTGGTAGATCTTATTAACCAATAAGATCTTCAAGCAGGACATCACCTTGGAAATTATGATAGAAACAGGTAGTCTATGGTGATCAGGGAGACTGGAGGAGTAACTAGTTTCTATTTTTTAGGGATTAGATAAATCACCTCATTGAAGTATTTAGTTATCCTGAAACACGGGTTAATTGGCAGCCACTAGTTCTTTCCCCATAGTTCCAGTCATGTTTTTGAAAAGAAAGGACCCGTCGGAAGACATCCAAACTAGCCCTTAAAGAGGTTAAAAGAAGAATAAGGATCTGTTTGGATAATTGGGCCTAAAATCCTATGGAATTCATGGGTTAGGCTAGTACAACCACCAGAAGTATTGGATTACAAGTTAGGGTAGGCATATATTCACAAATACTTAAACTACCTTTTGAGTGGGCCAGCCTGTATCCGATAGGGAAGAAAAAAGATGTTACCATGATACTATATTTGTCACATTGATTCCAAGTTCTACGGTTATCTGCATTAGTTGCTTTAGTGACTAAATTGTGACAGTTGATATAGGCAAAAGTTGAAAGTCAAGGAGTTTGGATCCGTTCTGAGACGAGTAGATTGGTTGCTGGTCAACAAATGGAGCTTATGGCAGTTATAAGCTGTAAAGTAGATAACATCTAGCCTGCTAATTTAGAATGAATGAATATTATTAACTCAAGTAGTGTTGATCTGTGTTTGTTTTTCCTGTTCTTCCAAACAGGAAGATAATTAAACTAGACCCTGCCAATTTTTAGCTTTGAGAGAGATAATAGCAGTGAGTCAAATGAGTGACTAGATCCTGTGGGATTTGATACTAATCGATGTTAGAATTGGTGGTTCTTAATTAATGCAACTACTTTTTAATTAGAAAATTCAGGGTACAAAATAATCTGGTGCAACGATAATCCCGTATTTTTTAATGGAGGATTCATAACTTGGAACACTGAAAGAAGTATTTTGGCAGGTTATAGAGGAAAGGGACCCATGTGAAGAACAATGCAGTCTTCTATGCTGTAAAATTTCTTTTCATATCAAGCAAATGCAATGATCTAAAAGAAATAACAAGAGAATGATCTAAGATGGATTGCAGGTTTTATGTCTCTAAATTTTTTTCTAAAAGATTCCATACTTTATAAATCAAGGCTATGATGAGACATGTATATTACCAGTGTTTAACAACTCATTCCTTTCATTCCAATCCATTATTTTTCATGATCTATGATTTCATGAGTTCTTGTGGAGGGCTTCATGAAAACTTCTACTTGGTCAAATTCTCTGTCATTTAAAGAGTCTTTATTTATCTTTCTTGCAGCTCTAATCATATGTTTGTAGATTGATTTGCATTGATGTGTTTCCAACTGCATTTGACAAATTAATATGAGATTTTTACTGCAAGAAGTTAACCCAACTTTTGGTCTATGCTCTGTATGACAACTACCTCCTCTATCGTTATTCTCACGAAAAACTATTATCTGACCCTCTTTTTTCTTTCTTGATGTGTATAGAGACGGCTGCTCCATTATCTTGGGCGACAAGAATGTCAATTGCACTTGGTGCTGCTAAAGGGCTAGCTTTCCTTCACAATGCAGAAAGGCCTGTAATCTACCGAGATTTTAAGACATCAAATATTTTGTTGGACTCTGTTAAGTGGCGTTCTTTTTGGCCCTTCTTTTTTCTTATTTTTTGTAGTTTTTACATATGTGCTACTCAAAATAACAAATCCTCTTGACATGGTTTGCTGCTGCTTTGCATGTCTCACAGGATTATACAGCAAAACTTTCTGATTTTGGCCTTGCAAAGCTGGACCACAGGGTGATGAGACCCATGTGTCAACACGGGTAATGGGAACCTATGGATATGCAGCTCCTGAATATGTAATGACTGGTATTGCCTCTTCACGACTTGGAATATTTTCTATATGGCTGTTTATTTGCTCTTTTACTATAAAACTTTGGAGATTCCTTTGATTAATTTGTATGATGATCATGAGACCTTTTTTGAGCAACATGATAAATAGAATCTATCAAAACCTATGTGCCTTCTTCTGCTTCCCTTCATTGTTAATGAAATGCACTATCGATTCATTTGCTTCTCTAACTAATTGCTGTGAGTTCATGTTGAATCGTATTTATTCTATGAGCAGGTCACTTGACAGCTAGGAGTGATGTCTACAGCTTTGGGGTAGTCCTTCTTGAGCTCTTAACAGGGCGGCGGTCTGTGGACAAGACTCGCCCAGCAAGGAGCAGAGCTTGGTTGACTGGGCTCGTCCTAAGCTTAATGATAAGAGGAAGATGCTGCAGATCATTGATCCCAGGTTGGAGGGTCAGTATTCAGTGCGAGCTGCACAGAAGGCCTGCAGCCTGGCATACTACTGCTTGAGCCAAAACCCAAAAGCAAGGCCTCTTATGAGTGATGTTGTGGAGACGCTTGAGCCCCTTCAGAGCAGCAATGGGAGTGAGAGCTCAGGTCATGCCTTAGTGAGTGACAGGCTGCCTGACTACCGGATGCACCGCAGGTTCACGGGGAATGTTGTTGGGTGTAGAACAAGTCCTAGCCCAAAATGTTCCCCAAGTCCTGTGGCAGCATGCAGGGTGAGGTGAGTTCTTCATTTTCCTGTCTGGAATAGGTTCCCTTATTGTATATCGACGATCTAGTTGTGCTTGTATGTGTGGGCTTTTTGCTTCTCTGCTATGCTTGTGATGTAAATGTGATCCTCACAGTGTTGCTGTTTGTGAGGTCTTTTATTTCACTGGGGTGTTTATGTAATCTTAACTGAGGCAACCCTTGCCAAATGGGCTGGGTTTATTTACTAATGAAAACTAGTTGAACTGCAAAGAGCTGAAATTTATCTAGAAGGAAATCATGTTGGCAGTCTTTAGTAGAATAAACTATAGATAACTCAGCTATTGAGTGGTTGTTTACTTGCAAGTACATGTTAGAAGCAGGGTGTGGAGAAAGACTGATAAGGTCAGCGGAGTTGCATTTGATTCCCTTAATTCTGTGTGTGTGTGTGTGTGTGTGTTATAGCGCTGTCTGGCTACCTTTTTATTCAAATCCTATGCTTGTTTCTAGATTATTAATCCAGACGTAAGCGAAACATGAATTGTTTGCCCTACTAGTTAAGACTTCTATTAGCTGATTTGAATTTGAAACGACTACTGGCAAAGTGGCAGTGTTGAATGCCTTTACCTAAGCTACTCTTAATTTCTGTGATTGTTATCCTTGCATAACTTGCATGTTAGGAAATTAGCATCTGATTGGTATCACATTCTCCTCGTATGAGTTACTGCAAGCAGCCTTTTATATGTTGGTTTCTAGATGAACTCGATTACCTTAATATAGAATCTTCATATAGCCATCCTGCTCCCAGATAGCTGTCCCTCTTTATTTAATCCCTCTTCCGTAGTTATCCATCCTATTATTGAGTGGCAATGTGGCAAATGTTTATCCACAATGTCTTGTAGAATTATTTTTGTTCCTGCAATTCATTCACCTTTAGGCTCATTTTCTTCTTTAGCTCGTCAAACATTGCTAGTGTGAATGTGAGTATTTCTGAAATCCACGGATCGCATATTACTAATATTTTTCTCCAGTGTATGTGACCATTTCATAGCTCACATGAAGGTAGCATATATCTTGATGATAACAGCCACCCAAATAATTCTTTCCAAGAATATACTTCTACCAACCTTGCTCCAGACATTCTGTCAAGGCTAACCAGTACACAGCTTTCTTCAAGAAACAGCCTTCCATTTCTCTCAGTTAGGACCCTCTTCCTTTGGTTCCTTGACTTTGTCACAGTAAATGGAAAATGAGCCTTTTGCCGACATCATGGTCTGGGATTGCATGATGAAGCTCCATTGCTAATTCTATTTTAACACATTGCTCTGTCTGTCATGAACAATCATAGTCTCCATTGCTTATTCTATTTTAACATGTTCTTCTATGGTGGTCATGGACACTGCTTGGCAATCAATCTGCATTGAAGAAGTGACGCATAACCTTTTCAGTTCCAAGCCTTGGTGTGGTCGAGGTTTAATTTTGTTATCTTGATGAAACTAAGCTGATAGGGGACACATGGATGAAAAGTCCTTTTCAGGCTTGTTTGTTCTTTTCAGCACACTGATTACTGACATAGCAATGCCTATTAGTTGCTAAACGCTCCAATATCTTGCTGATCCAGTGGCCAGAAAATTCATTGCCTCCATGACCCTTAGAAGGAATTTCTTCACACCCTATGATACGACCCTTCGTTATCTACCTCAAGTGTTACACAAATAATGTGCGACTTGCTTTTCAACACCTATCCAGTTCGGAATTCTGGCCAACAAAAGATTGAAACAAGTAGAAACATTCCAGAAATCACATGAGCTTCTGTAATGTTTTTATCTACTTTATCTGTATCTTTACTGCCAACAACTAAAGTCTTGGTTCTTTATATGGAAGGCCATTAACTAGGCTCTGGAATGCCCTTGGTTATGGCTTCTAACTGCTTGCTGGTTACAAGTGACAAGGCTCGGACTCACTGGTTGCTGGAGTTGGAACCTGAAGAGAAGCATATGAAGGTCCCTTGCCAATTGCTATAGTTGGCTCTGGACGTGGTTAATCTAAGTTGAGATGCCCCAGGCTTTCCACTCACTGCTGCCTTGCCGTGTTTTAAGGAGTTCTCTGGTGCAATGCGCAGGGACAGGAGTCTCGTGAAACTAATTTGGATTGTGCTCGGTGCCAAATGCTTTCCAAGTTGTTGTCGTTGGTAATTCTATGGAGTCCGGTCATCTGGCTGTCGTGGGTTCGCTAAAAGGACGTTGTGTTATTTATAAACAAACGAGGCAACGAACGAAAGAGACCCTCATTTATTACTTGGTAGCGAAGTTAGCGCATTTTATTGCAGTGCAAGAGTATGGTAGGATGTAATGATCACCTCTCTTTTGGTAAGGGATATAATGATTATCTTTGATATGATGTAGCTTACCTATGTTCCAGAAAAGAGAAGAAATTTAGATCACTTGATTTCAACTGTGAATTGTTCTTATAGTTCTGGCAGATTTCAAGCTACTCATGTGAAGAGTGCTACATTTGAAGAGCCATTTTATCGGTTTCCAATCCAAATAAGAGTTCAACTACATCTTAAAAAGGGCCATTGGAACGTTAGCCACCGTCTGTGGTGGAGCTGCCACAAAATTTTAGAGGGCAGAGGAAGGGTGAAAGTGGATCGTCAAATATCCATCTGATTTCGTATCCAAATTTATCCAGATATAAATAAAAATTTAAGCATTCAATTAATATCCATATTGGTATCTATATCCATAAAAAAAAATAGATATAAATATGGATAAATAACTATCTGATTTATATTAGAATATCTGATTCTATTTATAATCATATTAATTTATATATCAATTAAAATTTAATATATATATATATATATATATAAAAGAACATTGACATGTTATTAATATGATTTAATATTTATTTAGTAATATATTTGATTCTATGATCATAAAATTTAATTATCCAACTTATATCTATACATGTACCTATACTATTAGTAATTGATTTATGTTTATATCCATTTAAAATAAATCTGAATATCAATATTTACATCCAATTAAGATCTATATCCGTATCTATATTTATCAATAAATAAATATAGATATTGATATACTAATATCCGAATGGTAAAGCTATTCTCGTAGAGGGAGCAAATTGTCACCTTCTTGATTAGCCAATATAAAAAAGTTTGAACTACTTCTGAATTGTATAGTTAATAAAATGATTCCTTACCGCATCCACGGATGCATGGGTTTGGTGCCGCGCAATCCGAGACACAATCAGTAATAAGAATGGAGGCCTATAGGAAGAACCAAGGGAGTGAAATGGATGTCTAGGCTACTAGATTTGTTACAGTTGTACGTTAGTTTCAAAGGCACTCTATATTTCAAAGGCATGGTGTTTCTTTAACTACCCATTAAATTATCAAAGAATAGACTTGACTTGTTAAAACGGCCTTGTTGTCAACATGCCGTTCTATTATTTAAGCCTCATTTTCCTTGTGTTTGATGGATATTGACCTGCCAACTTTAACGTTTATAATTAGTTGATTTACTTTTCAATCAGAGGACATGGTTTCTAGTCGTTGGCTCCTTGGTTTGAGATCGTAAGATCCAGTGGATCTCGCTGGATTGGCCTTTAGTGGCCTCCATAGTGGGTGCTTGCCATTTTTGACTTTGCGTGCTTCTTTGGATTTTTATTCTGGAATCTGGTACGCATCCGACAAAGTCCTCCATGGCATCTATTTTTTTTTTTAATTTTTTGATGAATTCATGGTATCAATATGAGTCATTGAGAAGTGAAAGTGAAGGGCGGTGGATCGATCTAATTAGCAATTTCATATAATTGATTATAAATTCATTATGTTAATTAGAAAAAAAAATATTAGTATGGTTGATAGATTTCTCGTCAATGATGTAGATTTTTAAAATAGAATAACACTTGTAATAGGATTATTACATTATATAGACAGGCCTACTCCGATTTGTGTGCTTGATTTATATAAATTTAACAAGCAAGTTATTGAGAATGTAATGAGTGAGCTTGAAACGTTACTCATGATAACTCTCAGGTACGTGGTTTAGTACCTTCTTCCCTTTTGGTGGCAACTCCTATCACCAAATACTGCTTGCTTTGGCCATGGTTATCAGGTCCCTCCAAGCTCATATGACAAATAATAGCTAGTACCAGTATGGGCATAATTACAGGGCTGTCATATTGCTGAGTAAATGTTCATCAAAAAGTTATCACCATGGACTTAAAGAGAGATTATTTTAATCAAATGAAAAGTTTAACAACAACATGACCATCACAAGTTTGACCTGACAAGAAACCAAGATTATGTATATATGTTCATTGGCCATGAAAGAAAAAAATTTTGTCATCCATGCTTATGTACTAACTTCATTTATGTACTTGGAATGCAAGAAAAAAGTTTTTTCTCTCAAATTTAAACATGACTGGAAGTTGCTGAGGATAAGTGGCTAGGTTTCAAGAGGGCAACCGTGCCCAAATCGTGGCACCCCTAGAAACTGTATTGATCATTAATAATTAATGGATATTAAAGTTAAATTGCTGTTATAATTGGATTAGAAAAGTCAATTAGCTTTAATTCAAATTTGAACTATCCATTGCATCATCTGATTGAAATTATATCACACAGATGTTTTATTTTTTGGGATTGGTGACTGTGATACACTACAAGGTATATCAAAATCTAATCTTTTGCATGCCTTTCAGTTCACAACTATGTAGATATGAATCTTGTTGTGTACCTTAGAAGAATCTCAACTGCAAGAGGTACAGTTGCAGGTCTTGGGCACGAAGGCGCAGACGCCGTAGGGCTTGTCGGGGAGGTCGCAGTCGATACCAAAGCAGCATGGCATCGACGTGCAGTTGTTCCGGTCGTTGGCGGTGCAGCAGCGGCAATCCACGCAGAGCTGGAAGGGCGGTTAGCATCGCCATCCGCGGCGGCGATTCCATCGATGGAGTGGTACTGAACCGTGCCAATTGGTAGGTATTGGACGATCGGTTGCGCTTCCATGGAAGCAAAGCAGGCTCCTGCATGCATGTGGGTTGTAAAAGATCAGTGAATTGAACTGGTGAGTGAGAAGAAGATTTGAGATTTGAGTGAGGGCTACCTTTGGTGGGGAGGGTGGTTAACAGAAGAGTGAGAGTTAGGATGAGGTGAGGAGTGAGCTTGCCCATGGTGGTCAATATGGGTGGGGGGACACACACACACAGCAACAGAGAGAGAGAGGTGCAGGGGTTGACTCTATATGATGGGAAGAGAGAGGAGGAAGGCAAGAGCTTCTCCTTACTTGATTCAATATAAAGCAATCCTTTGGGCAAATTAAGTCCAGTTTCAATTCAAGGAATTTTTGTGGAAAGGGAGGAGGAGCAAGGATGCAACCGAAGAGGAAATGACAAAATTAGCCAGTGATGTGGTGTCCTCAGACAAGGGCAATTGGCTACATGCCATCCTTTTTTGTGTTTGCTGTTTTGGTTACAGGATCTGTGCTGTTTGGTTGCAGGATCTGCCCCGTCCATTTGGCTGCAAGCGAAGAAGCCAAAGAGCCAACCGATCAGTTGGAGGCCTGTAGCTCGCTGGTTGCACCCCCTCCTCATAAGGGGACATAAGCTCTGGTCTGTCCAAGGATATAGGTGGATTGGAAGCACCTGTTTTCAGGTGGTACAGATGATTGTAGGTGGTTTTGGTTCAGAGAGGCAAGGATTTTCTTTTTCCTTTTTCTAGGAAATCCGGCCAAAAATCAGGTGAGGACAGAATATGTTTTCATACTATGGGTACTCAATAAGGTGGTTAATACGAGCATTTAACTCTTATCTACTGAAAGAAAAAAAAAAATAATATATATATATATATATATATATATAT
>KE504880.1:232770-250682 GCA_000441515.1 Elaeis oleifera | reverse complement strand
AAATTAGTGATGACATTTCTCACTAGCTTACCTCATCATTTATGCCCACAAATGAGATGAGCTCCATCTTGGATGTCCCTCAAGGGCAACAGTGCCAACCAGGGAGCCAGTCTGTGTATGTGTGCATGTATGTCTATATATCCTGCCCGCAGGGAAAGTCTAATTCTTTAGGATTACAACGCATGCCATGTCAACATTAGTTTGCAACAACTTTTGTAGACTCCGCAGAAGATAATAATGGGCTTCAGGAAATTGGGTCACCATGCATGCGGTGTTTTATATCCATTAATAGAAGGACATATACAGTGGGTCCATTGGTTATTATCGTTACTATCGGAACCTTTGACAAGCTCTCCCGTCTCTCTAAAATTCCAAATCTCCTCCAACTACGTTATTGTTGAATGTTAATCGAGCACTACTAATTTATACACAGAAGGATACCCACATCAAAGACCTAAAATGGAGCACCATATTCTCGACCAGACAAGAATTTGCTTCAGTACACATAATTGGCTTGTTTAGCACTGCAGATTGAATCCATAGCTACTTTATTAGCCTCCATGGAAGAAGCCATGGTATTAGACCGAGCAAATAGCTGGCAAGTAGCAACTCTCTCTTCTATGGAACGTAGGTATATCCGTCGTGTGAAAGAAGGGTTCACCTTCCTCCGCGCAGATCACCATTGGATCATCCACAGCTCACTTTGAGATTTGTGGCAAAGGATGAATTGACAGATTTGGAGCACTTTGAGATCTATGCGGTAGATGATCTACTGGTGGATTCGAAGATAGGTGAATCCTTCTCTCATGCGATCCGTTTCCATGCCTTCTTTTTTTGGAACCCTAACTAAACAATGCGTTGCTGGGTCTAGGATGTCGACTGTTTAGTCAAAGGACAAAGATGGTGTTGCCACTGCCGCTGGTCTGAAAAAAGTTGACCAAACTTATCAGCGCAACCTCTTTCCAGTGGGCTATAATATTCTATTTGAGGATGGTTCTTCCATATCCAAAGACCAATAGATATGGCTTCCTAATGCTTAGTTTTGCAAAAATAATCCGTGCCATATTTTTTATCGGCTCAATTCCAAACCATTAGGTGATGAGATAGATTATATCCTGCTCTACCAAATCCTCATGCCCAGCTGGATGTCATTGCATAGTTAGATGTGCTACACTTATACTAAATGTACCTAAAACCAACTAATTAATGTGCAACAAATGTCCCACGGCGCATGAGAGAGAATGGGCGTGTGTGTGATAGTGAGAGAGAGAGAGAGAGAGTTCCTTTGCCAGATCATGTACAGAAAATATGAGATTTGATGATATGCGTACTTATCAAATTTTGAAAAGGATTTAAAAAAAAATTTCTATGCTTAACAGCTTGCACGTGTGCTATATTATGATGTAGAAGAAAAAACAACATTAATTCTATATTGATTGGAATCAAAAGAGAATCTTTCCCACATGAGGCGTCTTTTAAAGAGAAAAAACGTGAGGCTTCAAAATGATCCATACAGCTCTCAGGCTATGGGCCGTAGATCAAAACGAATAATACCTCACGTGCTAAGCTATAAGCCTTTGACTGCAACATTGATACTAATGAAAGAGAATCACCCTCAATAAATTATGGAGCTCTTTTCATCTAAACATCATACAATTCTATAGGAGTATATAGACACGATCTATGGAGTACACAACCGTAAATACACAGATTCTTCTTTGACTGAGAGGACTATATTATGATGTAGAAGAAAAGGCATCATTAGTCCCACATTGATTGGAGTCAAGAGAGACTCTGGCTTATATAAGAAGGGATCATTCTTTCCATGCAAGGCACTTTTTATGAGACAAAATTATGAGACTCACAAATGGCCCATATAGCCTCCGGACTATGGACCGTAGATCAAAGCGGACAATACTTCACGTGCCAAACCATAAGTTTTTTTTTTATACATCCGGATAATTATGCTGTTCGAATATGAGTACAGCCAAAAAAATTAGAATACAAAATATTACGCAATGTCTGCGAGCATACGTCACCATGGTGCCAGATCCAATCCTCAATGTGCTCAGCAATAAAGGAGGCAATCCAATCTGCAGTATTATTCACCTTCCAATAAACATGACGAATAGTTACCGTAGAGAAATGGCTGAGAGACTCCCAGATGTCATGAAATAATGGGTAAACTCCAAGCTGCTTCGTGTCTGAGCGAATCCAGACAATGACTGTAGCAGAGTTGTCCTCTACAAAAATTCTCTCGGCTCGAAGCTCCAGATGAGTGCGGATGATTCCCGCCCATGCAGCACGAAGCTCCACTCCAGGGATCAATGTCTCAATGAGAGGTGATCCCCCAGTAGTCAACAGTCTATCATCTGGGCTACGGATGACATAACCTGCACCGCCACTATCACCCCTGACACTACCGTCGAAGTTGACCTTGACAAACCCCAATAGAGGAGCCTCCCAAGAGATGAAACAACCCAGCAGGTTGCTGCATATGCAGCAAGGGAGCCCCAGAAGGTTGGGAAGCAAGGGATTGTCCAGTAGTATCAAAATGACAGTACTCCTCCGCAAGATGATAGGCCCTCTCCAACATCCAACATGCTGGAACAACTCCATCCTCAAAAATCAGGCTATTATTGGACAACCAGATCTGATAAGCAATGTATGCAAGCTTACCACTCCACTCACTACCCTCAGATGAGCTCTGACAAATCGCATCAGGGAATGGGGATGGCCAAGACCCATAAGATACTCCCCATGGTGGGTAGCCCGCCATTCTCCAAATCAAGCACGCCCTTGGGCAGTAGATCAGGGCATGCTCAGTCGTCTCATCCTCCAGCCCACATACCAGACAAGCTGCCGACAGCTCTATGCCACACTTAATGAGAAGAGACAGGGTCAGAAGTCGATCCCAAGCCATCTTCCAAAGGAAGAGTCTGATCCTTGGATGGACTGTCACTCTCCAGATCCAGACAGCCTCAAGACTCCTCTCCAGGGTAGGTCTATATATCTCAACTCTAGTAGGGAATCTAGAACAATAGAATTGGCCCCACACCCTCACGTCCTGGCTCTGGTAGGTAGGGATCAGGATAGAGAAGATTTTATCCGCAAGTTGACCTCCAAAGAATGGGTGACAAGCTGAGTCCTCCAGCCTCTGTCATTCTCAGTGATCAACTTATGAACCTGCCTGTCATCCTGTAACTCCATGCTAATGAAGGTCCGCTGACATGAGAGGGGCAGGTCTGAGATCTAGGCATCATGGCTCATATCAACTAAAGTCCCATCGTCAATCAGCCACCTGACCCTGGCTAGCATAATAGGGCGCGAGTACAGATCTCCCTCCAAATAAAGGAGCAGTTGCATCCAATACTAATCTGGGATCCCGGGCTCCAGCCACCATATCGAGCTCTCATCATCCTACTCCATAGACAATCAGGTTAAGTGAGGAATCGAACAGTATGTCTGACGATCATAGCCTCCTCCTGACCAACAAAGACTAAATCTCCAGACCTCTATCCTGCAATGGATGGCAAACAACCTCCCAGAAGAGCAGTTGTAGTCCGTGTCCTCTCCATCTGGAGATCCAGAGAAAGTTTCGGAGCTACCACTCCAAAGTCCTGAGGCAAGAGCACGGCACCATAGTGTTCACCATGAGATAAATCGGGATAAAACTCAGGACTGATCTCACCAGAATAGCTCTCCTCATCATGGAGAGAGCATCGGCTTGCCGGTCCTCAAGATACTTCTTGATCCGCTGCTCCATGGGCCTGCAATCTGCCCTTCGAAGTCTTTGTTTAGTGATGGAAACACCGAAATAGGTAAGAGTCCCGCTCTGCTCGGAGATCCCCAATCTGTCCCAAATTGCCTGCTTCATCTGAATCTTCACCTTGGGACTGAATATGATGGTGGACTTCTGCAGGTTTACTAGCTGGCCAGACGCCTAGTAGTAAGTTTCAACAAAGGAAGCAAAACTCCTCATATTTTGAATAGAGATTGCAACACACTGCATATGAAAAGTAAAGATAATGCAGAAAAAGGTTGTGCAGATGAAAAGCTACATGGATAGCGATGGAGAAATAAAAAATCTTTCTTTCTAACCATTGGATGATAATTTCCAACTTTGCATATTTTCTGTATAAATGATATTTGAAAATCCTCATCTTTAGCGATATATTTGGTTGGAGAGAATCAAGCTCTGAAATGTTATTGAAATAAGTGTCTTCCATTTTCAATTATTTGATTGATACGAGTTCTATTTCAATTTTGATTTCTAAGAGAATGAAAATATCTTAATCCCTCAAAATCTAATCCAGGCTCTTCCTTAACATTCAAACTCCATTTTATCTCCGATTTTAATTTCAGTAATGAACCAAACCTATCAAGGAATATGATTTTCAATTCCTTTCTAATGTATCCCGATTCTGATTTCTATTTGCAAACTAGAAGAACCCTAAACTTCTGTTGTCCGTGCATGATTTTATCAACGCCGACAGCAAAAAAAAAAGAAAAAAAAAGAAAAGGACCACTTATGCGTACCATATGTTCAAGAACATTGCCCTTAGGATTCCGCCAAGTCTCTCCTGAACCATGCTAAACATCGCACCACCAGTTCTATTAATTAGATGCCAAGAATAATTGACGATTACCTTTCATGACCACACGCTCGAATACTTCAACCACCAATGCTTTCATGTGTCTTACCAAAAAAAAAAAAAGCAATGCTTACATGTGGTGGTTGGCAGCTTAAAATTAATTACATAGGCCAGTTGGAACCGCGAACTACCAAAAGAAAAAGGGTCAGCCACTGGCATGCTCTCTCTTTCGGCCCTATAAAAAACACAATAGGAATCTAAATCCCTTGACATTACTTTATTCTCCTTCCAGAGGCCAAGCGTGCGATGGCATCATAAAGCTCGAATCCTACGTAGCATCCATTTCCAAATCGATCGAGACATTCGAATCCTAAGTCAGCTAGCCAAATTCCCACCCATTAAAAGGACAACTCCATCTTTGTTCCTCCTCCATCACCTTCCAGCGTTCATCTCTCCTCTCTTCCCTTCATCTCTCTCTTCTTCCCCATTCCTTCCAAAAGCAAGCCTACCAAGAAAGCAAAATTCTGTAGTAAGAATTGCGTACCATCCACCCAACACAATCCATAGGATGTATAGAATACACCCTACAGAGGGCAAGATTGATGTTGGAGAGCTTGCAACGACAAGCAAGAGTCCATCAGTGTGGACAGTGTGGAATAAGTCCAGCATGGCTTTCCCGGGAACTGATGGGTTCTCGGTTTATGATAGCAATGGAAGACTGGCTTTTAGAGTTGACAACTACTCAAGAAGGCACAACTGCTTCACAGGGGAACTCCTCCTCATGGATGGAAATGGGAGGCCCTTATGGCTCTAAGGCCTCAGGTAGGACGTAGTGATCATGTTATTCTAATTCTAGCCTCTCACATATAATGCTTTACTCTGATTGTAGAACTCCACAGAGAAAAGGTTATGAGGTGTAGCACACAGGTTACACCTCACTGTAATGTGTGCCACACCTCACTGTAAGTGCCGTAGAAGACTTGGTTCTGAGCTACTTCTTCAAATGGGCCCATTTGTGAAGTGGGGATCATTGTGGATTGATTTCCATGTTGCTGTCATCATGAAGCAATGAATGGTGGCAGCTCATTGATAAAGGAATATGCAGCATCAATTAATATATAAAGACTGAATATTTTCTGTTATTTGGAGTTTTTTTCTTTGTTTTCATTTTGTTCTCGTCTCCCCTAAGCACACCTATACCATCTATTGCATTAAAAAGACTTAAGCTGGTACATGCTAATCATGCCTAATATAGATAAATTAGAAATTCCAAATGATGTCTCAAGCAACATGTCTCTCCGTTCTATCAACACATTTCCTAATACATTGTGAGATTTGTGAAAAAGCAATGTCGACTTCTAACTAAGAAACGCTTTATTTATCATTATACCATGTTTATTTTATCACTACAATGCATTTTTATATGTCATTTTCATGAGATTGGGATCTAACTTTGATCTTTTAACGGCATTCTACATGAATTATTGTGAAAATTATGTTGGAATTTTGCTCTGTAGATTGTATGTATTTATTTGTTTAATTATATTTTTCAACTTTATTTCACACATTTCCATTTTATCGTTCTTTGAAGGTTCCAAATTATATATATGAAAGTTTTCCAAGTATAGTCCACCTTGAACACAGAAATACCCCTAAAATAAATAAAGGGCAGAGTCACACCAAGACCACCGAATCAAAAAAAAACATTGGTATATGTACTCCATTAAATCTAATGTTTTTCTTTTTAAGAGATCTTTTGTTTATTTTGATAACTCTTGCATGTGTGTTATATTATACAAAACAATTAAAATCAAACACTATATTCCAGGACCCTCATAGTAAATTACGTGAGTGCGGATATTAGCAGACACGGCTCCTGAATGGGAGGAATACAACATTCCAGGGTATAACATGCCAAATAATGAAATCCATCAAAGAAACCCATCTTTTATCCATCAAAAAAAAAACGCAAAATAATGAAAGGAATCCTAAAAAATTATCAGAGATGGTAAACCACAATGTGATTGTCTCATGAATGAGAAGGTGGAGTGATGATGCATAGAACATTGCACCTCTAAGTGCAACATGAGTTGCAAGCTCTAAAGCAATAAGTGAATGGCCTGTCCTTCTCTAACCGGTAAGAGATGGAGCCATACTGATCATGCCTAGCTAATACAAGCTTACTATTTACTAGCAGATTCTGAGCATGCATGGTCGATGGAGTGGGTTCAAAGGTGATGATGGCTTGAAACGAAGACTAGATATCATGTTTTTCGATGAGGCGGCGATCAATCCTCCAAAGCGGCGACAAGGCAGAGGTATTCATAGGCAGTCCCAATGATCAATCTCCAACACCCACTTTCCAAATTGAAGGTTACTTCAGGAGAAGATGTTGCAAGATCCGGGACAGCAAGGGCAAGGAAGTGGCTCAGATATGTCCCAAGAAGGCAAACAACTCAGTCATGCTCGGCAACGATGTATTCAGCCTGGTGATTCAGCCAGAAGTTGAATGTGAGCTGATAATGGCATTCCTCATCATCATGGACCGCATTTGTCAAAAGCCGTTCACACCTTGGATTTGTCCTTGACAACTGGATGTGGTGTTTTGGCTTGGATGCAAGGTTTTACTCCTTGCATTGAAGGTGTGTAAGCCACACCTAATAGAAAAATCATTGATATATGATGCGTGCAAATCTATCACTAAAGCAAGTGCATCAGTCGATCAAATAGTATAGTATATGAGTAGAATATCGTCCCATGAAGATTGAAAAATAAATACTGAAAAGTACTTTCCTAAATTTTATTTAAAAACCGATTTATAAGAAATAAAGAGAATAAATAAATAAATAAATAATTGTAAGAGAACAAAAAAGATGTGATTATTAGGGTTGAAATCAAGAGCAGATAAATACTAAAGCAATCGGTTTACCAACTCAATCAATACAATATTCAACTAATCATACAAACTAGATCAATTTTTATTTCATATAACGGTGGAGTCTCCTAAGATATTCATCATCTTTTGGTCCAGACATAGCAAAACTATCACTTGTTATTAACTACCCTTTAGTCCAAGTATAATTTAAATAAGCAATGATGCATTAATCTCTATAAAACTCTCTAATTAAAACACGATGTGTCCAAAGCATACTAAAATTACCGCATGTATAGGAACCTTAATCCGATTCAAACACAAGGTATATAAAACAAGAAGCATTGATATAGAAGTACTTGGTCCGTATCATTTATGCCCATCAAATCAATTAAAAGATGGCCAGTAATCTAAAAACATTAAGAACAGATTTGCATACTCCTTATAAATAAAATAAAATCTGAAATCCAATCATATTGAATATTATATTAAAAGAGTGGCCACACCTTAGCCTAAGTAAAAGAAATTTAGTTCATGATGAAAGAACAAAAATTGCAAATAAATAAAAACATCATCTCAGAATATGCTGCATATTGCTGAATCTGCCTCAATTCCTACTCTTGGTGTGAAGAAAATGGGTAGAAGAAAATTGAACGTAGAAAGAAGAGAAGAGAAGATGGCTTTTCTGCTCTCTGTTGGCTGTTATTGTCCTCGGACCATCTCAGATCGTGTCCTTTTAAAGATGGCAAAATTTTCAAATCCTGATAGCATAAGGAGTCCAAAAACAACTCAAAATAGTGTCCTAAGCATGTATCTCAATCCAAGCTATTCTAGCCATCAGATTGGAATCGAATGCCTGAGATCACGCTCAAACAAGCCTTATCTCAGTCGAAAAAAAATGTGGACCATCGGATCTCTCGTTGGATTGAATCGAATCCATCAATCAACACTCAAATTCCTCCTTTCTTTAGTTCTCCCGACCAGCAATGATTCTGATTGTCGGATCAACCCTGAAATTCAATCTCAGCCGTCCACCAGCGCAAACTCACCTTCCGCCCGAATTCCTTCCGATGCACCGCGATAAAAACCCATGCCACTGTTCTCCTACACCGCTGATGGACCTGGTGTTGCGCGGTGCATGGACCGTACGTAGATCTGTCCTATTCCTATAAACCACTAGTGAACCAAGCAGCTGGTCCACCGTGCACCGAAGGCCATTTTCTTTAGATTTTTGGATAATTTTTGCTTGATTTTTGCATGGGTTTTTCTTCTTTTTACTTCTTTCTTGGAATGCAAAATACGCCCATATTAGAGTGTAATTTATAACAAAATGAATCAAACATGAATCAAAACTTAGTAAATAAGGATAAGAAATATAGTATAAATATGAGCTTATCAAATATCCTCAAACTAAGCTTTGATCATCTTCGAGCAAAAAAAATGATAAATCAACAGATAAGCTCATATTTATGCATCTTAATCTCAATCTGATATTCACTTCCATGCTTCAAAGATAGTACATAAACATGATTCAAGAGAATATGTAGAACTCAACCAAGAATTTTCATAATTCAAGTGTTCATAATATCTAATCATAAAATCTAAGGTGTGCGTGTGAGTAACCAATCCCAAGTTTCTTTCATGCATTCAGTTATAATCAAACAAATCCATGAATAATGAATATGAACACTTCATATGCTTGTTCTTCTCACAGCTCTCTACTAATGTAGACAATCTTACTAAATTAGATCAAAAGGTCTTTATTAGGTTGTAATGGGGCTATGATATTAGCTGTCAAAGAAAGAATAAGAAAAAATCAAAAGCAAAAGAGCTAACAAAATTGATAAGCATCAAAAATATGTAGCATTCTTCTTCTTTTTTTCTTCTCCTCTATCTCTCTTTTTTCTCTTTCTTTTTTTCAAGAATCCATGCTCCTCATTCTTGTTATCCTCATATCACTTTGCTTACCACAACCCCAACTAATTCTTTTTATGTACTTGGGATTGTGGCAAATTGCTATTGAACCTTTCTTTATTTTTTCTCTTTTTTTTTCATCTACTCCACCATAATGATGCATCATAACTACACCTCTATTCATATATCATTCTTCAAGAAACTTATAATCATACATTGTAGCTCTCTTGAAAGGTAATTTATTAGTTTTTCGAGCTAGAGGATAAGTTAATGAGGTGAAAGAAATAAAAGCGAATGGTGGTCTTTCCTATGCTCTGGGCACAGGCCTATTCTTTTCATTTAAGGCTCAAAGGAGGTAACTAGTGACAATATAATAAATAGGCTTTTGGCTCAAGTGTATCAAAAAATGCCTAAATCATTTTTAAGTTAACAGATTGTCTAGGATTTCATCTCAAGTGTAATAAAACAAATTCTAGAGCATCCTATCATAATTATAGAGTTCACATAATCAGTCACCAAATAACAGTCAATTCATAAGATCATGGTTATATGTGCTCAAAGAATCTCATTATTCATGAACTAGATAGAATCAACAAAAGAATCATACAATTTCTTGAGTGTGGGTTTTCAATATTTTTTAATAAAAATCCATGACAATCCTATTCACATATCAGTGATGTTCAAATTAAGAAAAGAAAATATAAATCTGAAACTTAAAACATCAATTCATCTCCTTTTGCTCTAGAATTTTCATATTATTTTGAGTTTTTGATCATGCCAATTTTTTTAATCATGCCAAATTAAGGATTAGAATAATTCTCCACCCCCAAAATAAAAGTAATATTGTCTTCAATGTTAAAAATAAATAAATAAAGTGCAAAAAGGAAAATGAAAGCTTCTCTGTTTGTGGATATGTATCCAACTGATGTGATGTGATCCTGTACCCCCAAACTGGCATGAGCTTATCTTCTTTGTAAAAATGAAAATACACCAAAGTAGTAAAAGAACAATAAGACACTACTGAAAATTAAAAGAAAAGAATCAAATTAAGAGTAAAAGAAAAGAAATAACCTATCTAGTAGTTCTAATTTATAGTCATCAGCTTGACTCTCGTAAGGTTCTAAGATGGATCTGCAACCGGAGGGCTGCCTTCTCCCCCTCAAAACTTCTTCTTTTTCACCTATGATAGATCTTGTGGCCAAGCATTGTCTTCTTCCTTTTTGACCACTTCTTGCATCTTTGGATTGAGTCTTCTTTGAGGCTAGACCGTAGGCTCATAATTATCCTCCATGAGAATTTTATGCATACAAACTGAGAGGCTAATTCCTTTAATATCTACTATGGTCCATGCAAATGTCCTCTTATGTTCCTTCAATACTCTCAACAGCTTCTCTTCCATCAAACCTGTCAAAAAAGAAGAAATAATAATTGATAAGTGTGAAGAACCTTCTAAGAAAATATATTTTAAATGAGAAAGAAAAGATTTAAGTTCAAGAGTAGGTGGCTCTTCAATTGATGGCTTTGAGAGAGGAGTACTTGATCTTTCTAACTCTTCAAAATGTGGTCTGTATGCTCGTAGAATGTGTGATCCGGCCTCCAACAATCGTATGCATTCTATTTGCCTTTCATCTTTAGCTGAACCCTCTTTTGATTGGACAATGCAAGCCTCAATAAGATCCTCAAATCTATTTTCTACAAAATACTCATGAGCTAATTTATCAATATCATCAATTCGAAAATAAATTTGATTATCATTGGAATGTTTAATAACCTTAAAATATTGAAGGTAACTTGTTCCTCTTGGACTCTAAGAATCAATTTTTCTTGTTGAACATCAATTAAACCTCCTTCAGTAGCTAAAAAGGGTCTCCCTAAGATAAGGGGTACCTCAATATCTTCTTCCATGTCAAGAATAATGAAATCAACAGAAAAAATAAACTTGTTGACTTTTATCAGGACATCCTCCATTATACCTCTTGGATACTTGATAGATCTGTCAGTTAGCTGAAGAGTAATAGTGGTTGGCTGTGGTTCTCCTAATCTCAGCTTTCTAAAAATAAAAAAAGGTATGAGATTAATTCTTGCTCCTAAATCACATAAAACTTTATCAAAACTACAATCATCGATAATACAAGGGATAGTAAAACTCCTTAGATCGTTAATTTCTATAGTAATTTATTTTAAAGTATTGCTGAGCATTCTTCATTCAAATTCACTGTCTCATGCTCCTTCAATTTTTTTTTATTGGCTAGAATTTTTTTAAGAAACTTAGCATACCTGGACATTTAAGTGATAGCATCCACAAAAAGAATATTAATGTGTAAGTTCTTTAAAATATTCAAAAAGTTAGAGAACTGCTTATCTGGATGCTGTATCTGTTTCTCAGGGAATAATAGTGGTGGCTCATAGGGCTTCACATTTGGATCAGCAAATTTTATGCCTGGGGATGACCCATCTATTGGCTGTTTAGGAGACCGACGGACTTGAGTTGGTTGATTTTTGCTATTGGTCGACTCCTTGTTCGTTATTTCCTCTTCGATCTCTTCCTTCTGATGTGGCTCTTCCAGCTCTTTACCACTTCTTAACGTGATTGCGTTAAGTTGCTCTCTTGGATTGATCTCCATGGTGCTAGGGAAAATCCTTGTGGTCTCTCGGAGATCATGTTGATCATTTAACCTACTTGTATCTCTAAGTTCCGAATCGCTGCTGCTTGATCTTGCCTAAGCTTGATCTCCAATTTGAATGGCAGCTTCTTGGTTCTGTGTCAACTTGGTTTCTAAGTTTCGCATGACTGTTTCTTGGTTTTGCATAAATTTGATCATCAGCTCCTTCATGTCAAGCTTCTTCTCGGGTACTTAAAATCTTAGGGTGGTTGTCATGCTGCATTTTTATTGCTCTACGAAAAGTTTGGATGCTGCCTCCACCCTTGATTGTAGGTGCTGGAGTAAGGATTGTTCTGCTGCAGTTTGAAAAAGTACCTAGATAGTTAGCTATATCTGAGGCTTTAGCAAAGGGATTACCTATCTGGCAGTCACTTGTATCATGTCCTCCTCCACACAGCTCACAAATAATGCTCTGTACATGCATAGTTGCTTCCTTCATGTTGTTGAATTCAGCTCGAAGAGGTACAATCTCAGATGATAAGACTGGGATGCTATCTACTCCATGCACAGCTGCTGGTCTTCTTGGCATCATTCGATCTATTTGCCACTGATAACTATTTGATGACATCTCATCAATCAAATCAAAGGCTTCCTCTTTGATTTTTCAATTAATGGTACCCCCTGCAGCTGTATCAATCATAGAATGATTAGTAGGAGATAAATCATTATAAAAATTTATACCTGAAGCCAAACGAATAATTGATGATGTGGACATCTCCTTAGTAGCTTTTTAAAATACTCCCAAGCCTCATACAATGACTCCATCTCTATCTGCACAAAAGAGGTGATATCATTATGTACCTTTACAATCTTGAAAGGTGAAAAGTACTTAACCAAAAATTTTTTAGCTTGAGTGTCCCATGTAGTGATAGAACCTGCAGGAAGAGAATGAAGCCAACTTTTAATCTTGTCATGTAAAGAAAAAGAAATAGTCTCAATCTAATAGCATCATCTGACACCCCATTAATTTAAAGTATCACAGAGTTCAAAAAAATTTGAAATATAGGCATTCGGATTATCCTGAACATATCCACTAAATTGACGTCTGAATCATCTGAATCATCGCCGACTTTATCTCGAAGTTGTTTGCTCGCACAGGAGGTGTCCTAATGCTCGAAGCTGCATCGGCTATTGATGGTGTGATATAATCGTTTAAGGAACGATGTGCTGCTCGAATAGCCTCTTGCCATTTCTTAGCCACCATATTGACATCGTTAGGATCTTCAGTTATCATGTTTCCTCTTTGAGCATAATTTAGCCTTCGAATTGTTATCTCTATTTCTAGATCAAATGGCATCAAGTCACTATGTCCAGCGCGAGTCATACATTGAACACACAACTACAAATAAATTAAAAAAAATCAAACTTAAAAAATAAAATTTTAAAGTAAAATGAGGATCGTAATTTCAATATTATTTTAGACAATCCCTAATAATGACGTCAAAAATTTGATGCATGCAAATCTATCGCTATGGCAAGTGCACCAGTCGATCAAATAGTATAGTATATGAGTAGAATATCGTCCCATGAGGACTGAAAAATAAGTACTGAAAAGTACTTTCCTAAATTTATTAAAAATTGATTTATAAGAAATAAAGAGAATAAAAATAATTAAGAAATTAAGAAATTGCAAGAGAACAAAAAGGATGTGATTGTTAGTGTTGAAATCAAGAGCAGATAAATACTAAAGCAATTGGTTCACCAACTCAATCAATACAATATTCAAGTAATTATGCAAACTAAATCAATTTTGTTTTATGTGACGGTGGAGTCTCCTAAGATATTCACTACACTTTGGTCCAGGCACAGCAAAACTATCACTACTTGTTAATTACCCTTTGGTCCAGCCGTAATTTAAATAAACAATGATGCATTAATCTCTATAAAATCCTCTAATTAAAATATGCTGTGTCCAAAGCATACTAAAATTATCGCATATATAGGAACCTTTATCCGATTCAAATATAAGGTATACAAATCAAGAAGCATTGATATAGAAGTACTTGGTCCGTATCATCTATACCCATCAAATCAATTAAAAGATAGTCAGTAATCTAAAAGCATTAAGAACAGATTTGCATACTCCTCATAAACAAAATAAAATCTAAAATCCAATCATACTGAATATTGTATTAAAAGAGTGGCTACACTTTAGCCTTAGCAAAAGAATTTAGTTCATTATGAAAAGAACAAAACAGTAAATAAATAAAAACATTATCTCAGAATATGCTACATGTTGCTGAATCTACCTCAATTTCTGCTCTTGGTGTGAAGAAAATGGGTAGAAAAAATTGAACATGAAAAGAAGAGAAGAGAAGATGTCTTTTTCTTCTCTCTGTTGGCTGTTATTGTCCTCGGGCCATCTCAGATCGTGTCCTTTTAAAGATGGCAAAAGTTTCCAAGTCCTGATAGCATAAGGAGTCCAAAACAACTCAAAATAGTGTCCCAAGTGTGTGTCTCAGTCCAAGCTGTTTCTGACCGTCAGATTGGAATCGAAGGCCTCAAATCATGCTCAAATAAGCCTTATCTTAGTAGGAAAGAACGTGGACCATCGGATCTCTCGCTGGATTGAATCGGATCTATCGATCAGCACTCAGAATTTCTCCTTTCTTTAGTTCTCCCGATCGGTAATGATTCTGACCGTCGGATCGATGCTGAAATTCAATCTCAGCCGTCCATCGGTGCAAACTCACCTTCCGCCTGAATTTCTCTTCGTGCGCCGCAATAAAAAACCCGTGCCACTGTTCCCCTGCACCGCTGATGGACCTAGTGTTACACGACGCATGGACCATGCGTAGACCTATCCTGTTCATGTGAACCACTTTTGAACCGAGCGGCTGGTCCACCATGCATCGAAGGCCATTTCTTTAGATTTTGGATGATTTTTGCTTGATTTTGGTTTCAATTTTTGCATGGATTTCTCTTCTTTTTACTTCTTTCTTGAAATGCAAAATACGCTCATATTAGAGTATAATTTACAATAAAATAAATCAAACTTAGTAAATAAGGATAAGAAAATATAGTATAAATATAAGCTTATCATTATAGGCGTAGTGGCTGCAAAGTGCAACAGATTTTTATACAATGTGTAACTTGATAGGTTTAATAGATTTCCATGAGGATCTGTTTGGATGATACGGGTCGGATCGGATACGGGTCGGGTCGGATATGGGTCGGATCAGAAAATATCAAACATGAATCCGACCTGTTTATTAAACAGATCAGAGTTTTAAATCTGAACCTGCCCCATTTAATAAACAGGTTATCCGACCTGATCCATTTAATCTGTTTATTAAATAGTTAACCTGTTTATCCGACCCGACCCGATCCGTTTAACCCGTTTATCATTTAACTTGTTTAATAAACAGCTAACCTGTTTAACCGACCCGACCCAACCTGTTTAACCTGTTTAGACATTTAAACTGTTTCATAGATAAATAAAAGGCCAATAAAATTGGGGAACAAAGACCCCTAAAGATTGTGAAGTGCAAGCAACAATCTTGGATGCTTCCTAATGATGTTCTTAGTTTGAGAGGAAAAAATTGATAACAATGAGCAATTAACTTACTGCCAATGAAAATTAATTTATCGATGTTAAGCATTCAAATGCATGCTGATTGAAGAATTTCAGCATCAAAGTTCTTATATAATGACATAGGAGAAATATATCAGCTCTTTACAAGCACACCAAATAGAAAGACAAGTGTGAAGGAAGAATTTGACTGTTAAAACTCTCCTCGAATAGAAATCCTGTTTCACAAGTGTGAAGAAGTGATCTATTGCTACTTGAACAACAAATATATCTTTCAAAGATTTCACTAGCTGAGGCTTTGACAAAAGATTATCTGAAGTATCTGCTTCTCCAAAATTATCCTTCCCAAGTGCATAAACTCATCCGATATCACTGACGAGCATCGTCTTCGCCACTCCCGCTGCTGCTTGAATTATTCGAATGCCTTGCAGCAATCTGTCAACAACCAAAATCAAATGTTTCGTTCTTTATAGTAGTTCATAAACTAACAGAAAATTTTAGGAGCACCTGATCAGCTGCGGTCGTGCTTGATCCTCTAAATTGCATTTAACCTCTAAATCCGACCCGACCCAACCCGTTTAACCTGTTTAGATATTTAAACTGTTTCATAGATAAGCATCCAAGAAGTCCTCCCACTTTCAGAACTGACCTTCTCCATCACCTGCACCACACTGTAGCCATCGAAAAGAATGAAAAAGAAAGATCCATGCATATCTAGAAAAGAAGACGAGGCTCAGATCTGATAAAGTGATAATTAATCCATGGGTAAATCAAAATGACCACAATCGATTGTCTATAGAAGAAGGCCATCCAAGATTGTTGCCGCTAGAAATAGTTGAGTCATCAAACATATATCCAAAAATCATCATAGCCTCCGCAATACATACATACATATATATATATATGTCCAAAAATATGAACAAGACAAACATGAAACCTGCAACATCGTATTATAGAACATAAAATATATATACCAAAATATTAAGTTAACATATTACTGTAAATAATATCAGAATTCGGAATATATTCCTAAATAGCAACCCAGTGATGACAAAGAAGATAGCAATACTGCAACAATAACATATATAGAAGATTCAAATAGGATACAACATCAAGTCTAAACCAAATCCCATCAACAACAATATGTTTAAATTAAATAGATAGTAGCGGCCTAAAAGACAAGATTATATGAGTTTCAGCAATTAACTGGAGAGGCTCAGATCTAATAATTAATCCATAGCTAAATCAAAACAACTACAATCGATTGCTTATATAAGAAGGCCATCCAAGACTGTTGTCGTTAGAATTAGTTGAGTCATCAAATATATATATATAATAATCCAAAAATCATCATAGTCTCCACATACAAACTTTAAACAATCTCAAAATTGCTTAAAACCCAAACAAGTACCTAAAATTTGAAATAAAGATAGCATAATAACATCCGCTGTTCTTACTCAAACAAAAATCCAAAAGAAGTACCAAACAAAATACAAGATAACAAGATAATATGTCTGAAAAATATGAACAACACAATCCAAAAATAATGCATAACCATGATTCACCTCATTATGGGTTGGGATCAATATTGGCCGAGCCTTGAGTTGATTGGGCTTCATCGATGGAACTGGAGTTCATGACATCCTCTACAATCTCCTCTACCTCGAGTTTCAAAACATCTACATTGAAAATTTATAATAGTTAATAATAAACTCATTCAAAAAATATAATAACAATACAATGATTAAATTATATACATTTCTTTCCAAATATCCAATCTCGAGTGCAAATCACGACCTCAGCGACATCTGGTTGAAGTGAACTGCGATATTTATCAAGTATCCACCACCAATACTAAAAGTAGATTCAGAGACAACTGTAGATATTGGAATAATTAAAATATCACGTACCATGAGAAAAAGATGAGGATATCAAAAATGATTGACTTTTCAAAATTCAAAGATGTCTAAATTAGACTTCCTATCAACTCTTGGCTCATCTAAGTATAATTCCAATTCAGACTTCTGTGCAGTAGTCACAAATTCAAAGCTTTCAAATGTATCAAAATCTTATAATATTATAAAAATGAATAAGTTATTATTAGAACTAGTATTATGTACAAGATAATAAATTATTTGATAAATAAAAATTTATTACCTGAAAACATCTGCTTTTTTACATGGCTCAGAAGTCTCACCAGAACCACTACCAATGTGTGATCACCCGACCCAATTGGGCCCAGAATCAGCCCACAGCCAGAACAGAGGAGAAGACTCCCTAAGGGAGTCTTCTTCCTCTGTTCTCCGGCTCCCAATCGGAGTCGGAAAGAGCCCCCT
>KE504880.1:207965-229455 GCA_000441515.1 Elaeis oleifera | reverse complement strand
TATTTTTTTTTTATATAATTCAATATATCTACCTTAATAGTATTCCTTGATACTAACTTGACATCCTCAAAACATAAGCAAATAAGGATCTAATACCTTCATACTCAACAAATTGAAATGGCAGATCATGCTTGATAATTGCATATGTCAACAATTCATAAAATTTTTTGGATTAAATTTACTAGACTGCATTGATATGGATCCTTGAGATTGTGACAAAATCATTTGCCTTACATCACGATTCTTCTTATAATTCTCTATATGTCTTTCAAATTTTCAATCCCAACCTTACCACCAAATTGATATTCCATACCACACTCGATGCATTTGCATTTTTTGTTGCTTTATTTATATAAAAAATTAATAAACAACTGAAGTTAACTTTTTTTACGTTTACCAGTAGAATCACAAATTACAGCGTATTTGAAGCTACAGGTGCCGATTCATTGGCACCATCATCATCACTTCCCAGATCTAAATTGACGATAGGCTCTTTATCCGTCTATATCATATAATGAAACTTTATATTAACCATAAAAAATTTAAAACAGTTAGAACATTAAAGAAAGGAAGAGGAAGAGGAAGAGGAGGCTCAGATTTAATATTTCATCAACAACTAAATCAAAACAACGACAATTGGTTGCCTATAGAAGAAGGCCGTCCAAGATTATTGTTGTTAGAAATAATTAAATCAACAAAAAGATATTTCAAAATCATCATAGCCTCCCTACACAAACCTTAAACAAACCTCCTAGGAACCCTAATGTAAATCCAAAAAAAAACTAGTAAATCGATTGCATAAATGAGATAATACATAAATTACACATGCAAGATACTATTCATTAAATAAATCACAGGTAAACAATGATCATCAGAGAGCCAGGAACCCATAAATCAGAGCAAAACAGACAAAAATTTCTGATTTAAACCAGCCGAGCAAAGACCAGATCACACAAACCTCCTAGGAACCCTAACGTAAATCCAAGAAAAAATCCAATCAGATAAACAATGATCATCAAAGAGCCAGGAACCCATAAATTAGAGCAAAAACAGTTAGACAAAAATCTCTGATTTAAACCAGCCGAGCAAAGATCAGATCACACAAACCTCCCAGGAACCCTAACGTAAATCCAAGAAAAAAATCCAATCAGGTAAACAATGATCATCAGAGAGCCAGAAACCCATAAATCAGAGTAAAAATAATTAGACAAAAATCTCTGATTTAAACTAGCCGAGCAAAAACCAGATCACACAAACCTCCCAGGAATCCTAACGTAAATCCAAGAAAAAATCAGTAAATCGATTGCATAAATGAGACAATACATAAATAACTATGAAATCTCAGAATAATAGATCAAATCACTATGAAATCCCAGAAATCCTAATGTAAATTCAAGAAAAAATCTTCGGATCTAGATCGAATCCCAACCCTAAAGATCGGAGCAAAAATCCTCGCGATTCCTTCGAGTTTGCCATTATCGTGATGTCGGGTGTCACGACGGCTAAAGAGTAAAGATGGAGATCAGGTCCCAGCCGGCGCTCCCATGATGAGGGGAGACTGGGGAGGAGCAGCATCTAAGGGAGGAGGTTGAGGAGGAGGAGGGGAATACCTAAACTTTCTCTGAGTTCCCTTCAGCACGACCTTAAACGGAGAGGACCGATAATAGACGGCCACCTATTGCCGACAATGGGAAGATGGTGGGGATCGTTGGCCGAGAGGAGGGATGGAATGAAAATCCTAGAGGGGATGGAATGGAAACCCCAGAAGAGGGAAAGGGAATATCTACGAGCCTGGGATGGGAAGCGACGTTTCGTCCAATCAAATGGTAAAGGAAGAATATAACCTGATAACACTTAAGCCGATTAAGGTTATAAATAACAAGTTAAACGGGTTATAACCCGACCGACCCGATCTGATTCAACCCATTTATTAAACGGTTAAACGGTCAGTAACCTAAAATCTGAATCCTATCCGATTATTAAATGGGTTAAACAGAACAACCCGTTTACGACCCGAACCTGTTTAATCCAAACCCAAATCTGTTTAACACGGGTCGAATACGGATCGAATTGGTGGGTCGGATCGATTTTTGCCACCCCTAATTGCAGTAGCACTGGAGTCACTTTCATATGTCTCTCGTCCACTTTTTTGAAGTAGCAATTCTGATCGATTCATATACTAGCTTTCGAGGCCACCGACTGCAATTGGAAACGCGAAGGGATCACAGCACAAATTTTAACCATGACATTCTCTCAGGCAATATAATCTCTACTAGTATCAGTCGGTAAAGATCATTAAACAAGCCTGCACTTGTCAACAAGGAGCCATTTATTTTGTGAGGCTTATTCTACTGTTCCTAAGCAAAGGTGATCTTATGCTTGGTGTCAAGCACTCGGACTTCCAGTCAGAAGCCAGAACCCAAAAGCAAACTAGCGTATAAAGGAACCCATCGTTCCGGACTAGGTTTGCATATTTTCCTAAATATATGAACCCTTGTAGATTATCACCAAAGGATTCCGGGGTGGAGGGGTGAGCTTCATACAACAAATACTTGTCAAACTTCAGATTAGTTTTTGTGGGAAGTCTTTCTAACTTGTCCAGAGGATTAGTGTGGCAGGAACTGAGAGAGCTGTAAAAGCTGCAAGAATTTAACAAGACCACCATTAATTTTCTCTTTGTTCTTCAAGTAATTGATCAATCGATTTGAAAACCCAATTATTTCCCTTTCTCACATTAAAGATATTAATATTTTTGAATTGTTTATCGATTTCCTTAATCTTTGTTCCATTACCCTCTCCTATAATGTCTCCCGAAAAGTTTGTTTCTCTAATAGTTGACATGATTTTGTACCATATCCATGTTCTTATAAATGCATGCTTCGCTTGTCTGGCACTAATTAAACATGGCGGCCCATGATTTGTAAACTTCATTAGGACTTCTTCCATTGCCGAACTGTGTTTCAAGTCGAACGATGACATGGATGCCAATTTAACAATTACCTTTCCCTGTTACCTTTTACCCCAACATCTTTCACCAGAACTATAAAACCTTCACTCAATGCAATAATAATAAGAATTGGATCTCTATCTCATGTCCCAATCCAAACACATATGCATAAGTTTTTTCCTTAACACGCTTTCAAGCTGAACTGACCGTATAGATCATTTTAAGCCGCATAATTAGCTTTACTCAAGGAAAGGGATAACTTAACGTTGCTTGTTAAAGGGCATAAATATTACAGCTTGATGTGTCTTGTATTATTTAGATGATAAAGATCCTTATGATATTGTCACAGTATTGATCTATAATAAATGTATGTAGAGTTTGTTTCGCTGTAAGATTTCCATCCAGCCATGATTCTAAAACATGTTATGATGAAATCAAACCTAGATTATGGAAAAAGACACATGTCACATTAAGATTGTTGAATGAAATTGAGGTAAACCACTTGAATTGCCATGTAAAATTGTATGGGCCAGAAGGTAATTTGCATGGTGAACTGGATACTATAAGAGCATGTACAATGCATCCAGCAGTTATGTACGATGGCACCATCATATCAAAGAAAAAAATTGAAGAGTTCCATGAAACTGTTTCTGTAAGACTTCTACCCAGTTATGATTCTAAAACAAGCCATGACGAAATCAACTGTTGCACCATCTAAACTTTTATGTGTTGCAGACTTTCAGTCCAAGTTTATTCTACTGAAAGAGATGACAGCATGGAAAGTATGTGTGGGCGGAAGTTCATCTAACGTAGACCATGCAAAAGGCGCATATGTCATATTAAGATTGTTCGATGAACTTGAGGCCTGAAAGTTGTACAGGCCTGAAAGTAATTTGCATGGAGAAAGTGATAATACAAGACCATGCAAAATGCATCCAGCAGTTAAACTACATTCCTTGAACAGAAGAATATAATTCACTTAGACATTAACACAGATTAAAATACTATGCAGACCAATTGTTTTCCACTGAAGGAATATAATTAGTCAGAACAGAGACAGTAATTATTACAGTTTTGGCTGTGGATTTTTATAATGCAAAACAATGCTCAGGGTTCCATGGATCCCAAAAGAATTATTAATGGTCCAATAATTGTCCTCATTCTCCCTTATATAGAAGTTTCGAAGTGACATCTCACCTGGCAAATGGCAGATCAATTGTCAAGTTTGAAGTATAAAAACTAATGCTGAATAAATAATTTCCAAAATGAAACCCATTATTGACACGTTCAGAAATCATCACTAAGAAGTATATACACAAAATTAATCTGAAGAATGTCTAATGAATTATACCATGTTTAATCTGGTAACCGAGATTCCTATGAGAAAAGAGCACGATATTCATCAGCCTCCCGAGCCATTTCTTCTGATGTTCTGTCTTTCCTTTCCTTGTCAAGATCAAGTTTCTCCTTGAGCTCCTTCTCTTTCTCATTTATCTGTTAGAAGATCAATTACGGATGAGGCTCAAACTCCAATCAACTGGATAAGTTGAGAATTGCTCCAAAAACAAACTGAATATGCTTACTGCCTCATAAATTTCATCATTGTTCTCAAAATCTCCACTTTTCCTAGGGAGAATGTGAATATGCACATGTGGAACTGTCTGTCCAGCCTGAGGTCCATCCTGAGACAACAATGGAAAGGAAGCATTTGAGTTTAACAGGAAAAAATTTGCCAAACCCTTAACAATAATCAGAATATCAAAGTTCAGGGAAAGAAAATTGAAACAAGCACCACCAATTATCAAAGATACAGCAGATGAGCAGACAACTTGATATGCAATTATTATTCCCATATCGTGCATTCTCTCTGATGTATACGTAAGTTCTTTCTGTATATGAAGTCTTCCAAGTGATTCAAGCAATAACAGCACAACCAGCCACTCAAACATGATTTTGACAAAGAACAAAAGGTCAGAGGATGGTGTGGCGAGCATGCAAACAATTATTCAAATGCAATTCAATATGTAGAACCAGAAATTTTCTGGCACTCACACATGTAACGGTTAATAAGCATAATATCTTCTATTTCCTTCAGATTCCGAAAATATGTGTATTTGTTTACAAGTTTAAGTGATCTTGTCCCTTGGATAAAATGTGCACATGCCAAGACCAACTTTGTTACTGTCATATGCGTGTTTAAGTACAAATCCTAGATGTCTGTATGCAGCCTGCTCACTAAACAACACCTGCCCCAACCATGATGTAAGATTGCTTAACAACTTGAGAAATTAATTATTCACCAAGAAGAAATTATGGACCCCATCACCTTGCCATATTGGCAACATTTTTTATTTTATGGCTCTGCAAATGCTGATCTGACAAGTAACATCAAACATGAAGGACAAATGGAATTTATGCTATAATAAAAATGCTCGATACTTAAAGAAAATAGCAAAAGACAATTTACTTCTATGAGAGAATGAATAACATGGACACACCTTGCGATTGTGCAAATATGCCTAGAGGTATCATAGATGCAAAAGGTCAGACTGGTTGCCAAGCTATTATACTGTAATCAGCTTTCAGACTTCTTGATGCAGTGATAATAACCGATTGTTAAGAGGGAAACTGGAAGGGGAAAAAAAGATAAGAGGAAAGGAAGTGGAGAATTAGCTAAGAAACGGAAAGTGAAATATGCCTAGGCAATATTTGTAGACCAATAAATGAACATCTATCCTCAAGAATGCTTAAATACCACTTTGGCACTCAAGAGTACTACACCGTTACTTGAGATTGGATATGTTATAGAAGCTAATAGATGAGTCATTCACTTCTAATTAACACTCTAAGAAGAAATATTTTTGAGGCATATGCAAGCATCGAGCTTACAGGATGGAAAGGAAAGAAAAGGAGGAAGAAGGAAGAAGTAGAAGAAGTGGGAAGAAAGCTAGAGACAAAGAAAGGAGTCAAGGAAAGGAGACGAGGGACATGGTCTATGGTGCATGCCATTGCCTGTTTCCAAAGAATGACTGGGTGACCATGGAGGGGCAGTAAAATGACCACATGGTCCCCAAGTACAGTAATGCTTCTACGTCATTTTATAGATGAATTAGGCCAAATATATGCGCAGGATGAAATCCCAACAAATGTCCATATTAAACCAAAGGCAGCAGAAACTGACTGCTGATGATTCAATAGTCTTATCTTCAACGAGGTTGTACCCAACAACATCTCCAAACACTCATTTATGGACTAACTCAGTTTAAAAGGAAGCCAATAATATATGACATTCAAAATCTACTATTACCATCTACATAGACCCCCAAGTCTTTCAATTATATCAAAACCTGACCAAGTCTTCATCCTTGTATAACATTCAGAACCGTAGCCCAGATACCGAATAATAGCAGAATTTGAAGACATGATTTACAATAAGATGACAAATCAGAGATTATGGTTTGAGGGTGGGGGCTGTGAAGGCAAATATTAATAGCTCAAAACTAGCTATCCACAAATGAATCAGTATATTAGGATTGGCTTCAATTTTTGTTTAAGGCTTCACCAGTGAATGTATCTAAGTTAAATTTTTTATGTTCCATCCAAGCAAATCAAGGATGAACATTTACAGACACCCATGGGCCATAACCGTATGCTTGAATTATATAGAGGTACTTACCTTTCAGGGTCTGATTATGCCTTACATTTACAAGTTACTGTGTAATCACTTTAGAGAATACAGAATTTTCCACAGGTCAAAAGCCAACAGAGCTAGACCTTAGTGTGTGTGAGAAAGAGAGAGGAGATTGCTTTTTCACTGTGATTAAAAGAGAGTAAATAACCTTCTCATTTTCAATTTAAATTTGAATAGATAGTTTCAAAGCACTTGAAACTATCCTTCTCTTCCCACTAATGGGATTTGAGTGGGGCCTACTCATCATAGGCACCCACTTTAGATTGACACGTCCAACTTAATAGTTAGCCTCCGAAGATTAGCTGCAGAAGTGCCGCCAAACTTGTCCTCATGTGCAAGGCACATTGCATTAGCCGTGGAATAATGTTCAAACTCACACATCATGTCATTTTCCATAATGCTCAGCAACACTAATCAAGTTAGGACTTTTTTTATTTTTGAACATTGGATGACATGTCAGCCGCATAAGCTGCCATGTGGCATCCACATGACATCCATGTCATCATGTATGCCACATGGTCCTAGAATGAACATGCCACATTACCAAGATGATCTATGTGTCAATTCATGTGGTGGACACATCATTTCAGTGTCACCAAATGCTTCAATAAATTTAATTAATTTCATCATTAGTCATGTCATCATGCCATGGCCCCCCTTGTAGTGCACTGCGCACTGCCATGAAATATGTATAGTGCATATAGATACTGAAGAGCCATGTGTGCCATCCAAAACGCACACGAACGCACTTGAGCCATGCACAGCATACTGCAGTGCCGCACACTGAACACACCAGCACATGGGCCTGGTGCTACATGCATGCAACATGTGCGCTATGCACAGCATGCACAAGCGCTGTAGCGCCGCATGCACTGTGCACATGTGCGTGGTGTGTCACCTAGAATGTGAGCAGTAGCCCAACACACCAGTGGGACCCCCACTTTAGCACCCATTTGACCCAGGCCTTCATCTAAATCAGATGGCTCACAGCCTAACTTGGAACTACAGACCAGAATTTTGCACAACAACACCTAGTCCAACAAACAAAACCCACCATCCCACAATCCACATGCCTTGCTTGGCATACAAGCCAGTGCTATTTGGCTCGGTGGTGTGGGACAGCAATCGAGGATGTTTAAAATTGCCCATTTTCTCTTATATCAGCGGCCTTACCAGCAGATGGCCTTTCTTCGGCCCACCTCGCCATCAACAGTGGCCATCGTCAACAGCCTCCCACTATCTTTTAGTGGCGATTATTGAGGCCTTCAAGGGCTGATTTTTAGGATAGATTTTTTATGTTTATTTAATAATTTGAAGAGCGGCCACTGTTCTACATTGCCGCCCTCCCACTGTCTAAAGTATAGTATGTACACTTAAATATTACTCATTGGTATACTTAAAAATGATTTTGACAGATTAATGCATGGTAATCTATGTTATGAAATATAATAAACAATGGATAATTCCTACAACCTACAAATAAATTAAATGGTGATCATCTTCATAACTGGATGTGCACGCTTCCAGAGTAATTATTCATGGACAAACACATTGATCATTAGACGAAGACATTTATACAGACTATGGATTTGTTACCAATATTGAAAAATAAATCAAAGTATAGTACAGAGGTATTTACCTTTCGGGATCTGATTATGCCTTACATTTATAGGTCACTGTGTAATCACTTTGGAGAATAGAGAATTTCCCATACGTCAAAAGCCAACAGAACTAGATCTTAGTGAGAGGGAGAGAGGGAGGAGATTGCTTTTTCCCTTTGGTTAAAAAGAAAGTAACCTTCTCATTTTCAATTTTAAAATTTAAATAGGTAGTTTCAAAGTAGTTGAAACTACCCTTCTCTTCCCACTAATGGGATTTAAGTTGGGCCCACTCATCATGGCATCCACTTTGAACTAACACGTCCAACATTTCGAAACTATCCTAAGTGGGATTTGAAACTTTCCATGCTCTATGTATATACATATCTTTTCATGTTTTATGCATATGAATATTTGTATTCATTTTTAATATATGCTCTGCTTCTTGTATCTTTTCTTTTTGAGTGGGAGTCTATTCTTTCATAAAAATATTTGGTAACGTTGTCGCTTTTGTGCAAATTGGACTATGATGTGAGTATTAAACATTTGCTATGTAGATGGTAAGTTTGGGCACCGCTCAATTTTCAATTCTACATCTCATGCTTATTATAAAATTAGTTACATTGTTGACTGGAATGTATATTCATTGATTGCATTTTTCCTATATTTTTGGCTGGATGGTCATGATACATACTAACCCTAAAGATATTTCAATTCCCCGAAATGTGTATAAGTTTCGTACTTATAAAATGGATCTAAAGCATACTCTGTGGATGCATTTGGATAAGATGTATGACCATCGTTGGGTACTACAAAGATCACCTTCAAGACGGAGCCTTATCACAGAGGAAGATGCAATCAAAGCCTTAATCCAATCTTTACCAGCTTCTTTTCAAACTCCTGAAAATAATATCAAAGCCGAAAAATTAACAACAGTTAGAGATGCTATGCACGAGATCGAGTTAATGGAGACTAACCTTCTCATTTTCAATGTTAAAATTTGAATATGTAATTTCAAAGCAGTTGAAACTATCCTTAGTGGGATTTGAGTGGGGCCCACTCATCATGGACGTCCACTTTGGATTGACACATCCAACATCTCTCACTCGTATATAATGTGCCAGACTCCTGTTCAAAATTTCATACAGGCAAGTGACCTATGAGACCTAAAATGAAGCCAAAATAACTATGAACCGATTAGGATAAATATAGTAGCTTGTGAACTCGCTATACCCCAAACTATAGTAGAGTCCAATGCATCCCTTATTAGATTATACTCTACAACTAATATCCACGTTATCCTCAAGCCCTCACTAGGCACCATGATGGATCGATGTTGGAATTAGTTTATATAGTCTTCCTTTCACACTTATATATTTCATCGACAAGAACAACCACTTTCCTAGACATGTCCCTCATTACCAAATCAACCATGGTTGTAGGTAACATGTTAAAGTAGCAAACATCGTTCTTGACGTTTCAACATATAGTTGAAAGTAAATAAGGGCATAAGTTGAAGCACTTAGCTTGGAGGGTCTCATAAAATGAGGAAGCAGGGATCATTCTCTCATTACCCACTCTAGTCGCATTAGCACATGTGGTATGAAACACAAGCTATGGTGAATAATCTATATTTAGACCGTATGTGTTTTATAAAATCCACCATACAGATCTTAGTCCAGTCTCTATCACAAAGTGACTGACCTGAGACATTAGCACATTTGTATCTAAGCCTATAATAGCACATCCATGCTTTTGTCTAAAGTCTCACATCTAGCTTTAATAGGCTTTAAAGTTTAAAGATTCGTGACTTCTTATCGACCATTATAAGATCAATGATTTCATCTTGATATGTCATCAAGGCGACTAATACTTCAGTACCATATTACAAACTGAAACTATATCTCATCTCTACACATTACTAAAATGCTAAAGACGAATGCTCATATGAGTAAGCCATTATACTCATTCAACATACTCATTGTGTTAGTATTAAGATATTATACACAAAGAATACAAAATCACTAATGACAAAATATCATTAAAAAAATGTATAATATAAATATCAATCTACAACAATAAAATTACAAAGCTCAAAAAAAAATATTATACACAAAGAATACAAAATCACTAATGACAAATACTAATGACAAAATATCATTAAAAAATGTATAATATAAATGTCAATCTACAACAATAAAATTACAAAGCTCACAATCCCAAAAACTTAATATGAGATTGATACACATCTCTAGCAATAGGTTTGTGAGTGGGTCAATAGCCATTCGATGTGTAAGTATATATTGTAAGACGACTTCATTCTGTGACACCATGTCTTCACATAGTTGTATTTGACATCAATGTGTTTGGTCTTGCAATGGTATTTGAAATCTTTTGGGTAAGCTATGGCAGCTTGATTATCATAATGTTGATTTGCGCTCATCTAGGTCACTTGCCCAATCAGCATCTATGTAGCCAACTAAGTACAAATCCTCTCCTTGGTAACAAAGGGAATAATGTGCAGTGCCTTTGAGATATCGTAAAATCCTCTTGACAGCTCTCTAATATGTCAGTCCTGAATTTGATTGATATGAGCTTATTAAACCCATGGCATAAGTAATATCAGGCCTTGTACAAATCATGATATACATTAAACTCCCAACGGTGCAGGAATATAGAATTCTGGATATATTTGTTTTCTTCTAGAGTTTTTGGGCACATTTTGAGGCTAAGAGATTTGCCTTTTGTAATAGGAGTATCATTGGATTTGCAATTATACATGTTGAATCGTTCAAGAATTTTTGTAATATATGGCTCTTGCGACAAAACTAGAAATTTCTTTGAACAATTATATTGAATTTTAACACCAAGTATATATTCAGCTTCACCCATATCCTTCGTATCAAATTAGAGGATAACCATTTTTTAATAGTTAAGACAAACTCCTTACTATTTAAAGCCAATAAAAAATCATCCACATAAAGAGATAGAATTATAAATAAATGTTTAGATCATTTGACATGCACATAATGGTCTTCATTGATCAATTGAAAATCATACGAAATGATTGCTTAATGAAATTTTAAATACTATGGCCTAAATGACTATTTAAGGCCATAAATTGACTTTGGAAGTTTGCAAACTTTTTGTTCCTGGCCAGAAGCAACAAAATCTAGAGGATGTTGCATGTAGATTTTCTCATTCAGTTCTCCATTGAAAAAGCTGTCTTAACGTCCATTTGATGAATTTTAAGTCTAAATATGCAACAATGGCTAAAATCAAGCGAATGGAGGTAAATCTCACCACTGGAGAGAGTTTTCTCATAGTCTATATCCTCCCGTTGGGTATAACCTTTTGCTACTAAAGGAGCCTTATACCTCTTAATTGTGCCATCGACATTACGCTTAACTTTAAAATCCATTTGTTCCAATTGCCTTCCTTCGGGGGGGAGATCAACCAAGTTTTAACTTAATTTAGGCGCATTGACTCCATTTCTTTTCCATTGCATTTCTCCATTTTTTATGTGCCGGACAAGAGAGTGCCTCTTGGACATTTTTGGGTTCAACGTCATCGAAAAAGGAAGACAAGAAAATGTCTCCTTTATATATGAACGCCTCACCTTCAATATCAAACATCGACGAGGAACACCTTTATGTTCACTACAACGTAAATGTCCACCATGGGGTATGTTCACAGAACTGCTCCCACTTAAATTAAGAGGTGGTTATAATATTTTAACCCTCTCTATTTATTGATAGGGATCACTTCATTTATCAGGATCTTTCATCTTAAAGTGATAAAAGTCCTTTGTAACTCACCCTTGCTTAAAAAAAATCTTCTAAAAAAGTCGCATCTTGTGACTCAATTTCTGAAATACTTGCATCTGTTTGTTCACCAATGAACATATATCCTTTGGAGTATTTAGAATTTTGATAAAGATACACTTTTTCCATGGGATCCAATTTTCCATATTTATGAAAAAGGTCGTGAACATATGCAGCCGATCTCTAGGATCTTAAATGATTAAGTTCAGATTTCCTATCCGACCATAATTCGTAAGGTGTGAAAGTAACAGATTTGGAGGATACTTGATGAAGTATATAGACAGCCGTAAGTAAAGCATCTCTCCAAAACAAAATGGAAAGCTTCACTTGTACCATCATTGACTTAACCATTTCTAAAAGGATTCTATTCCTTTTCACAACATCATTTTGTTGTGGAGTACCAGAAATAATAATTGCCATAAAATACACTTCTGATCACGTAACTCTTTGAATTGATCAAAAAGATATTCACAACCTCAATCAGTCCTCAAGGCTTTAATAGTGAGGTTTACTTGATTTTCCACCATTATAAGAAACATCTGAAACAATCTAATACTTCTGACTAATGAAAAATCAAGTAAACAACACCATATCATGAATAATCATCAATAAACATGATGAAATATGAGGCATCATGCCTCGCCCTCACATTCATTGGTCTACAAATGTCCGAATGAACGAGTTGCAATGGAAGTTCGGCTCTAGTATCTTTCCCAATAGATTTTTTAGTAATTTTTCCAACCAAGCAATGCTCACATATGGACAAGTTTATATGATTGAGTTGGCCAAAAAGGCTCTCTCTTGCTAATCGAGTTAATCTTTCTTGCCCAATGTGTCCTAATCATGTATGCCATACTTTTGCATCAATAGAAAAGAACTACTAGATACAATTAAAGAAAATAACTATTTTATCAATATAATTGTAATCTATGTCCAAAACCATAAACCATTTGAAATAAATCCAGACCCACAATATACAGTGCCAAAGTATATAGAAAACAACCACCATGAAAGTTAAAAGAGTAACGAAGGCCTAGGAGGACTCTTACTAAAACTAAATTCCATCGAATGTCATGGGCATATAGGACATTATACAGGAGCAAAGTACGACTACCACGCAGCTATAGTTTGCAAGTTCTAACATCTTTAACTTCAGCTTTTGAATTATTTCCTACATATATCCATCTCATATCGGCTGGAATCCGAATGAAACTCCATATATGCTTCATGATCTCGAGTTATGTGGTCCGTCACTCCTGAGTCTACAATCCACACATGATAAGAATCAGTCAGAAATAAGCAACCAGAAATATAAAGATCTGAAGCACAATCAGGACAAACATTTTTCAGCTCAGTACACTCCCAAGCGAAATGACCCTGCTTTCAACAATTGCAGTCGTCTTGCTTTTATCCTTCTATGCGCCTTGCCTTCCTGTGCTTGCCGAAATTCACCTGATTTTCCTATGATTGCACCTTTTACCCTTCTTGAAGATCTTCCAACCTCTTTATGCTTAGAGCACAAAGCTCCTACTTTGGATGTTCAACAACAAACACATCATCAGAAGATTTGACAACCTCAAGGCACTCATCTTCTAACTCTAAGTGACGTGCAATATCATCAAAGTTATCATATTTTTATTGTGGGTCATATTAATCTTTATGTGCCCCTAAGAGCTAGGTAAAGATCTTATCACAACCTGAGCCTATTGCTCATCTATCAAAACATATGACCAGCATTATGAAGCTCCCGAACCATATTTGACATCTCACATAAATGCTGCCTCATACTCGTATTTGGCCGCTTTTTGTAAGTGTCAAACTTAATAGTAGCCTCCAAAGTTTGGTTGCAGAAGTGCCGCCAAACTTATCCTTAAGTGCAAACCACATTGCATTAGCCATGGATTACTGTTCAAACTCACATCACGTCATTTTCCATAGTGCTCAACAACATTATGCGAGCAGTACTATTTTCTTTTCCAAACTTCAAAATTTTGTTAACGATATTGAACATATTGCCGGTGGCAATTCAACTATAGTGTTATCCAATGCTTTCAGAGCCTCTTGCTCTTTAAGGATGTATTGAACTTTACAGTGCCAAATATCAAAATTTTCACCATTAAATTTCTCACCCTTCTTCAAGTCAGCCATAATTTATTCAATGCTATTTCAAGTAAGCTACATAAAACGTACATCACAAAATTAACACTAAAACATAATAATTTTGTTACAAATAACAAAATAAGATAACAAAATTAAGCATAAGACATGGAATCGAAAATTGAGCAATGCCCAAAATTACCATCCACATAGCAAATGTTTAATACTCATATCTTAGTCCAATTTGCACAAAATTGACAAGATTAACAAATATTCTCATGAAAAATAGACTCCCACTCAGAACAAAGGCACAAGAAAGCAAGCATATATTAGAAATGAATACAAATATTCACATACATAAAATATGAAAGATATTTACATACATAGAGCATGGAAAGTTTTATCTTAATAAGAAATTTACATCTATCTATTGGATATTTAAATTTCTTCATGAAATAAAAACTTTCTTTGCTTTATAATTCTTGTTGCTACTTTCATATTCCATTACATCCTTGGCATTTTTCTTAAGCATTTTGTGTTTTGCATGTGACATATTATTGTTGAGGGACAAGATAGTTGATCTACTTAGTTGAGATATAATGTCGTGCTCCTCCATTAAATCAATCTCGAGCATAACATCTCTAAAAGTTCTCAATCTTCTAGCTTTGACATTATTTTCAAGAGTTTGAAAAGAATCTAGTAAAGACTGGATTAAGGCTTTGATTGCTTCTTCTGTGATAAAGCTCCATCTCAAAGGTGATCCTTGTAGCACCCAATGATGGTCATACATCTTATCCAAATCCACATGGTATGCTTTAGATTCATTTTATAAGTATGAAACTTATCCATATTCTGACGAATTGAAAAATCTTTAGGGCCAGTATGTATCATGACCATCTATCCCAAAACATAGAATAAAATGCAATCAATGAAATATGCATTCCAATCAATAATGTAACTAATTTTATAATTTATAAAAATTGTATACATTCAATAGTAATATATATAATTATATTTATATTTTTTTTTTAAACATTGGATGACACGACAGCCACATAAGCTGCTATGAGTCAGCCATGTGGCATCCACATGACATCCATGTCATCATGTATGCCACATGGTCCAAGTACATTGTATCTAGTATGTGTCTAAGTACATTGTATCTGGTCTATAAAAGCCCTTTGAGAGGCTAAAAGTAAGGAATAATAATCCCTTTCTCTTCTCTCTTTTGATCATGGTATCAAATCCTAACCCTATTTCTAATCAAAGCTACCGCCTCCTCCACAGCCTTCCATCTCACCATCTCCCATCTCTCCCACACTGTTAAGTTCTTTTTGGCCGTTGAGAAAGGAGCAGATTACTGTAGGAGCACTAGGCTACGATCATCCGTGCAAGGAAGAGGGTGAGACCGCCTCATCACCGATCAGCCTCTCATCGATCGGCCCCATGTCTTCGCCCTCATCCATGTCGTCCTCATCTGACGCACCCATGCCCTCAACATCATCCTTGACGATGTTGCCATTCTCCCTAGATGTCACCGCCTACAGCATCTAAATCTGCCACAGACATCTTCTCTTTGCAACAGGGGGATCTCTCAATCCAGGAGTACTACAGCATTCTTCAGAGAAAGAGGACTAAGCTTGCCTAGTATCATCTCCTCACTGCTGATGTTTCTGTTCTTTAACAGCAGCGTGAGAAATTCTATGTAGCGAAGTTTCTTTCCGAGCTTAATCCCTCTTTTTCATGTTCGAGCTTAACTCATGGCCGATGATAGCATTTCCACCTTGAGCAACGCTATGAGTCAAGTTCTATGTGTTACTGAGTTGCAGCCTACATCTTCTCCATCTATGGAGAACACTGCTCTTGCTGTTGGTACTCGTAGCGGCCAAGGGAGTCGTGGAGGTCGTGGACGTGGACGTAACTCTTTCCTACCATATCCATATTGCGGGTGCTCAAATCATCCTGTTGAGCGTTGTTGACAAAAATTTGGAAAGCCTCCTACCTCTTGTCTTGCTAGTGCTGCATCCTTTATAGCTCCATTTGACGTTGGTGCCTCTCTTGCCGCTAATGACTCAGTTCTGATTTCACGGACTGACTACGAGCGATTTCTCCAGTCCATCAGTGCCTCCACATCTTCAACTCCACCAGTTGCATCTCCTATTCTTGGGATGGCTACTGCAGTCACTCCTGGTATGTCTTGATTATTAGATTCAAGTGCTTCTTTTCATGTCACAGATAATGGAGATCTTTTTTCTACATACACTCCATTGTCTTATGTGCTATCCATCACTATTATGGATGGCACTTCAATTTCTATTCTTGGACGTGGTACTATGAGGATTTTCTTACTCTCACTCTTACAGATATCCTATATGCTCCTAAATGTCATTTGAATTTGTTATCTATTGGATGTCTTGTTAAATTCTTAAACAGCTCAGTTACGTTTTGCCCTTCTCGTTGTCTCTTTCAGGATCTCAGCACAAGAAAGATGATTGGTGGCAGTGTTAAGGTGGATGGAGTTAACTTCTTGCTAGTACTTCATCTCCTGCTTGTACGATGTTGTCATCTTCCATTTCACCTTATCAGTGGCACTATCATCTTGGTCATCCATCTACATAAGTTCTGAAGAATCTTGATCTTCTCCCTAGGTCTTCGGATAGTCTTGAATGTGAAGCTTGCCAGTTAGGAAAGCATCACAGAGTGTCCTTCCTTCTTCTATTAGTAAGCGTTGTTCTTCTCTCTTTATGCTAATCCATTCGGATATCTGAAATCCGAATTCTGTCCTGGCTCGATTAGATTTTAGATATTATGTGATTTTGTCGATGACCACACTAGGATGATCTAGTTGTATCTCCTCAAGTGTCGGTTTGAAGTCTTTCTATATTTCAAAATTTTATTATGAAATAAAATTCAGTTTCTACATCTATTAAAATTCTTCGCACTAATAATACCTCTAAATACATGCAATCCAATTTTTCAGATTTTTGTGCTTCTCATGGTATACTACATCAGACCTCATGTCCTTACACCTCTCAACAGAATGGAGTAGCTGAAAGAAAACATAGACATCTTTTAGATGTGGCGCGGACTCTTATGTTTCATATGCAGTGCCTAAACCTTACTAGGGTGATGCTGTTTTTACATCATGTTATCTTATAAATAGGACTTCATCAAGTATATTGGATAAAAAATCTCTATTTTTCATTCTCTATCCCTCTGCGGATCCCTTCTCACTCACCCCACGAGTGTTTGGATGCCTGTGTTTCGTGCATCTCTTTGGACCTGGCAAAGACAAGTTCTCTCCTCGATCTGTTTGTTGTATCTTTCTGGGATATTTTCGTACTCAGAAAGGATACCGATGTTATGATCCTCTTTGTAGATGATATTGTCTCTGTTGATGTCTCATTATTTGAGACCACTCCATTCTTTCCCATCTCTTCCGAGTCGTCTGATGTTCCTCTACTACCTATTGCTTCTTTTCCTAATACTTCCATAGCTCCATCTTCTAGTAATTCTATTTCTCCACCTTTGTAAGTTTACAGTCGTCGCAGAAAAAGAGCTCTTCCATCTTTACCACCACCGACTATGTCATCTCCATCTAAGATTCCTGCTGACCATCTCTCAGATTCAGATTTGCCCATTGCGTTACGAAAAGATAAACGATCTTGTACTTTGCATCCAATATCTACCTCCATGACTTTTGATTATCTTCTATCTTCTTTTCGATCTTTGTTGGATCTCTGTCTTACATATCTATTCCAAACCTATCAGGAGGCTCAGTCTAATCCCAGATAGAGACAGGCCATGGATGAAGAGATGGCTGCTCTAGTCAGTCGTGGCACTTAGGAGTTAGTATCACCACCATCCAATGTTCATCCTATTGCATGTTGATGGGTCTTTACGGTCAAGTACCAATCTGATGGCACTATGGAGCATTTTAAGGCTCATCTTATCGCTAAAGGATACACCCAAATCTATGATGTTAACTATTTTGAGACTTTTCTCCAATTTCTCCAATTGCTCGTCTCAACTCAGTCTAAATTCTCTTCTCCATTGCAATTAATCAAGACTGAAAAATACATCAGATGAATGTAAGTAATGCATTTTTATATGGAGATTTATTTGAGATTGTTTATATGGAGCAACCTCTGAGATATGTTGCTCAAGGGGAGAAAGTTTGCAAGCTAAGGAAACTATCTATGGCCTCAAGCAGAGTCCAAGGGCCTGATTTGACAAATTTTATCAAGTAGTTGGTAAAATTAGACTTCATTACAGTAAGTCTGATCACTCAATTTTTGTGAAGCAAATGTCCTTGGGATTGGTTGTTCTTGCTGTATATGTGGATGATATTCTTCTGACAAGTAGTAATTATGATAAGGTTATTCGGGTCAAAGAACACTTAGAGAATCATTTTGTCGCTAAAAATTTGGACCAACCTCGGTATTTCTAAGAATTGAAGTAGCATATGGGTCGCAAAGAGTGTTTCTTTCTCCAAGAAAATATGCCACTGATTTATTGATGGAGACAGGCTTACTTGGTTGTAAACCAAGTTCTACTCCTATTGATTCTCAATTACCATTAGAGATTGATGATTCTGAAGATGAGTTTAAGGATGTCACTCGGTACCGTAGACTAGTGGGGAAGCTTATCTATTTGACAGTCATAAGACTTGACATTTCCTTCACTGTGAGGGTAGTTAGTCAATGTATGCAGAAGCCTAAGATATGTCATTGGGATGCTATGTTGAAAGTCTTGCATTACATTAAGAGAGTCCCAGAAAAAGATCTTTTGTATAAAAGAAATGGATATTTACAAATTGAAGCCTATTCTGATGCCGACTATGCTGGCTCGGTGAGTGACAAGAGATCCACATCAAATTTTTGCATCTTTGTTAAAGAAAATCTTGTCACATGGAAAAGTAAAAAATATATAGTGGTGGCCCATTCAAGTGCTGAGGCTGAGTATAGAGCAATGGCTCACACAACTTGTGAGATGATGTGGGTCAATTCTTTGTTAGGAGAACTTGATGTATCTTGTTCTGAGCCTATGGTGATGCATTGTGACAATTAGTCTGCTATATACATTGCAAACAATCCTGTCTTTCATAAACGGACTAAACATATTAAGGTCGATTGTCACTTCGTTCAGGATGCTGTTCCGTCAGGAAAGATTATTACTCCCCACACAATATCAGAGGATCAGTTGGCTGATATCCTTATCAAGGCTCTTGGGCCTACTCGTTTTTCTTCTTTATGTACCAAGTTGGGAATGTTTGATATATATGCTCCAGCTTGAAGGGGAGCGTTAAAGAAGAAATATAGTATGTAGTTATATTTTTAGTATGATTATAACCAATTTGGTTATAACCATATATTAAGATCTCACCATATTTAGTATGTGTCTAAGTACATTGTATTTAGTATGTATCCGAGTACATTGTATCTAGTAGCCTATAAAGATCCTTTGAGAGGCTAAAAGAAGAAATAATAATTTTTTCTCTTCTCTTATTTGATCAGTCGTGCTCCTCCATTAACTCAATCTCGAGCATAACATCTCTAAAAGTTGTCAATCTTCTAGCTTTGACATTATTTTCAAGAGTTCGAAAAGAATCTAGTAAAGATCGGATTAAGGCTTTGATTGCATCTTCTTCTGTGATAAAGCTCCATCTCAAAGGTGATCTTTGTAGCACCCAGTGAAGGTCATACATCTTATCCAAATCCACATAATATGCTTTAGATCCATTTTATAAGTATGAAATTTATCCACATTCTGACGAATTGAAAATCTTTAGGGCCAGTATGTATCATGACCATCTATCCCAAAACATAGAGAAAATGCAATCAATGAAATATAAATTCCAATCAATAATGTAACTAATTTTATAATTTATAAAATTATATACATTCAATAATAATATATATAATTATATTTATAGTTTTTTTTTAACATTGGATGACACGACAGCCACATAAGCTGCCATGTGTCAACCATGTAGCATCCACATGACATCCATGTTATCATGTATGCCACATGGTCCTAGAATGAACATGCCACGTCACTAAGATGTGTTGTGCCAATTCATGCGATGGATATATTATTTCAGTGTCATCTAATATTTTAACAAATTCTAATCAATTTTCATCATTGATCATGTCATCATGACATGGCACCCCTTGTACTACACTCATACTACCGTGAAATATGTACAGTGCACATAGATACTACAAAGACATGCGTGCCATCCAAAACGTACACGGACGCTCTTGAGCCGTGCATAGCAAGTTACAGTGCCACACACTGCACACACCAGCGCATGGGCCTGGTACAACATGCGTGCTGTAAACTACATGCACGAGCACTGCAGTGCCACGCACAGGGTGCACATGCGTGCGGCGCCCCGTGAAACCAGCCTCATGCGGTACCTCTCTACTTCAGAGGCAGGGGTCACCTAGAATGTGAGCAACAGCCCAACACACCAGCAGGGCCCCCACTTTAGCACCCATTTGACCAAGGCCTTCATCTGAATCAGATAGCTCACATCCTAACTTGGAACAGTAGGCCAGAATTTTGCACAATAACACCCGGTCCAACAAACATAACCCATCATCCCACCATCCGCATGCTTTGCTTGGGTTACAAGCCAGTGCTATTTGGCTCGGTGGTGTACGACAGCAATGGAGGATGTTTAAAAATCGCCAATTTTCTCTTATATTAGCGGCCTTGCTGGCAGATGGCCTTTCTTCAGCCCACCTCACCACCAATAATATCCTCCATCAGGAATGGCCTCCCACTGTCTTTCAGTGGCGATTATTGAGGCCTGCAAGGGCTGACTTTCAGGACAGGTTTCTTATGTTTATTTAATAGTTTAAAGAGCAGCCATTGTTCTGCATTGCTGCCCTCCCATTATCTAAAGTACAGCATGTACACAATGTGCAGAAATTACATACTACTCACCAGTATACTTCAAAAAAACTTTGATAGATTAATGCAGAGTAATATATGCTATGAAATATAATAAACAATGGAAACTTACTACTACGACCTGTAGATAAATTAAATGGTGATCACCTTCATAACTAGATATGCATGCTTCCAAAGTAATTATTCATAGACAAGCACATCGATCATTAGACGAAGACATTTATATCAATATTGAAAGATAAATCAAAGTACAATACAGAGGTACTTACCTTTCAGGATTTGATTGTGCCTTATGTTTACAGGTCACTATATAATCACTTTTGGAGAAAACAGAATTTTCCATAGGTCCAAAGCCAACAAAATTGGATCTTAGTGAGAGAGAGAGAGAGAGAGAGAGAGAGAGAGGAGGAGG
>KE504880.1:185197-203742 GCA_000441515.1 Elaeis oleifera | reverse complement strand
GAAAAGAAATAAAATTAATAATTATAAAAAAATTAAGTATGTAAAACTTTATAATATTGTAAACAATTATTGAGTCACATAATTTGTTCAAGTGAATTGTTATTAGAAGATTTTATTTTAATTGCTGATCTTAGCCATGTAGTTTACTTTATTTTGTATTTAATTGATGATTTTATGTAGAGTATGCTAAAATTGCTGTATTTGTTATGTATATAGTGATGGAAGGAAATATCACGGTCTTATACTACATAAATGGTTCTATAGTTTATGGACCAAATGGCATTGAATACATTAGTCGTCCTCAAAAAATAATTAGAATTAAATCTGAAATTAAATTTGAGGAGTTGGAGAATAAATTATGCAGTCTTTCATGTAGATAAAAGCAAGAATAGACTCACGATAATATATAGATATCCACAGGTTGTATAGTCAATATTATTAAAGTATGAACTAATTTTGATTAATGAAGATGAAGATATTGAAATAATCTTTTCAACGGTTAGTACGCACCCATGTTTATCAAGTGCAGAGTTGTATCTAGAAGTACAGCCTATTGAAGCTGTACGGGATAAATATGAAGTAGCCAATAAGGATATAAAACAACTCAGGGCATTGAACAGATCGGTCCATCTAGAATAACTCAGGGCACTAAACAGATTGGTCCATCTAGAACAACTTAGGGCACTGACCATGTACTAGGGACTCAAAATTTCAGACATGCAGAGGATCAGTTTCCTATAGTGGATCTTGATGTGGCAGGTGTCACTATCAGACAATCATCAATTATACACCTACCAATGATATGATGTACATAGATAATCGACTATTTGAGGAAGATGACATACGAAGTGGAGATGAGATGGACTTTCATCCTCAGTAAGCTGGTACTTCTACTAATATAGGGTGCCGACCCATGGAAGAGCACCTAAATTTAAGGGTATTTGAAGCTCTTTCTGGAATATTTAAATCAATTGATTGGATGGCAGCTAATGTATCAATATCTTTTGGATTAAAAGCACGGCGTACCAGCTGAAAAAGAGGTGCCGAGTTGTCAAAAGGGCTTCATTTGCAGATAAGATGGAACTACAAACTGCAGTAAAATAGTATCATATTAAGAGGCATTATGAATTTAGAGTTGCTGAGTCAGAGTTAAAGCTTCGGGAGGTAAAATACAAAAATAGAGAGTCAGGATGCAATTGGATGCTCCAAGCCGTTAAGCGATACGATTACTTTGAAATCACAAGGTATATCAGTCCACATACATGTGTTTCAACTATACTTTCTCAAGATCATTCTGATCTTGATTCAAACTTTATTGCCAATGAAATTCAAGATGTTGTAAAAGAAATGCCCATAATTTTTATTACCGACATCGATGTAATTATTAAAAATAGATTCAACTACATGGTCAGTTATAGAAAGTTATGGAAGGCAAAGCAAAAAGCAATGGCATGACATATGGAGACTGGGATAAATCTTATAACTTATTATCAAAATGGTTGCGTACTGTACATAAATTTAATCTCGGCTCTTGGGTGAAGTTCATCAGCACTTCCACCAGTTATCTTCCATTGGCTGCATTTGATCGTGCTTTTTGGATATTTGCACCATCAATTGAAGGCTTTAAACACTATAGACCGATTATCAGCATCAATACTATATTTATGTATGAAAATATCGAGAGAAACTGATGATTGCAACAGTTGTTGATGGAAACAATCAAATAATTTACTTGCCTTGCTATAGTAGATGAGGAGTCTACTAATACATGAGGCTGGTTCTTGTCTTGTCTTAGATGTTGTATTACATCACGTCGTGATATATGTCTTATTTCAGATCGGCATTCAGGTATATTGTCGGCTTTGCAGAACGAACATCTTGGCTGGCAACCACCAGATGCACATCATGTTTATTGTTTGCGCCATATAGCGAGTAACTTCAATACTCGATTCTGAGACTTCAAACTCAGAGATTTAGTGAAAATAATCGAAATGCAAACACAACTTAGAAAGTTCAAAAATTGTATAACGAAGATTGAAAAGGTGAATTCGGAAGCTATTCAATGGTTGAATAAATTTCTGTGAAGAAATGGTCTCGTGCATATGATGGTGGTCGAAGATTTGAAATGATGACCACTAATTTATCTGAATATTTTAATGATGTATTGAAAATATGCATTTTCTGTCGGTAACTTCATAGGTGCAACTGATATTTTTTGACTTGTATCATATTTGATGGTCGACATGCCCAAGCAGATGAAGCATTAACTAGAGGTAAAAGATTTGTTCCATTTGCTACAACTTATGTAATTGCCAATCAATCAAAAGTATCTCATAATGTCACAAAGTTTGATAGAGCAAGTGGAGTATTTCAAGTCCAAACAGCATTTCGTGGGCCGTATAATAATAAAGATAATAATACTTAGATGATGGTAGATTTTAGTAGAATCAATACATTTAAATTATTACATATTACAATAAAAATAGCATTTCGATCTAATAAGCTAATATGCATGCATGTAGTACGGTTATCTGAGCGTACATATACGTGTCAGAAATGATAGTGTTATCATTTACCATGTTCTCATGTGATGGCTGTCCATGCACATATGTCAATTGATTTTTGACGATATATTGATCGGTGTTACACAATAGAGGAGTATCATTATAGTTATAGCCATCAATTCAATCCATCCTGCATACAGATTATTGGGCGAACAAACAAGTGATATCACCATTATACTACAGAAAGAGCAGTTGCGACAAAAGGAAAGGCCACGATCCTCTAGACTGAGGAATGAAATGAATTGGATGGAAGTCGGGAACAGAACTACATGCTGAAATTGTGGCAAAGTTGGACATAGCAGACGAACATATCCGAGAATTAGAGAATGAATCTTTTTATTCCGACTTGTATTATTATCAGAAAAAAATTTATATTATTATTAATTGTAATGTGATACTACTTTTGTTCCGACTTGTTTCAAATATGTGTTTCTTTGATGGAGTATCAAATATATATTTATTTGATTCAATATTAAAAATTATTTTTACAAATATCTTCTATAATATTGTGCACATGAAGCTAAGGCCGGTAGATCAGATGGTGTTATATGCTCAGGCGTCTCATCAGTCTACCACCATTTGGGATGGACAGGTATGTATTTATATTACATGTGCTTAAAGACTTAGAGATTTGAGTTAACTTCTTTTCATGTTTATAGGAGCATTCCTTTCTTCGATGTTGACGATGAGAGCTAGTTTACTCGCTCGACCCCGCTAGATATACAGATAGTTTCACTTTTGCAGCAGGAGGGTTTTTACGGGCTTAGCCGTGTAGGATTCATCTCGCTAGATGGTATTTGATCACCACGTTCGTAGAGCGGTGACGTTCAGAAATCCATACATTTCATTTGCCACCTAGTGAGTGCACTATCACTCTAGAGGACATCAATATTCAATTGGATTTACCAGTTGATGGTCTTCCAATAATAGGTAGCACACGTCAGGACTGACGTCAGGTCTACTTTGACTTGCTAGATGTTGTCCTACCTGTTGATAAACTCAAGGGTTGTCAATTGAGTCTTGCATGGTTAAGACAGCAGTTTTTCGAACTATCACTAGATACTGACCTTATAGCCATACAGTGTTATGTTAGGACATATATTTTACAGCTGATGAGGGAATGTTTATTTGCGGATAAATCAAATAACATGATACATATAATATTTTTGCCACTACTTGTCGATTTTGAGGCTGCAGGACACTACCGCTGGGATAGTGCGAGCTTAGCATGGTTGTATAGAGAGCTTTGTAGGACAAGTAAGATAGATGCACATAATATTGCGGGACCTTTAATTTTACTCCAGGTGTGGGCCTGGGATAGGTTTCCATCTATAGCTCCTCATAAATTACTTCAGCCTCCTATAGATCTTATTATAGATTTGGCAAGTGGAGGTGCATTACTAGCTGGTCCTCTAGCCATGAGGTATGTAATTTTATGTGCCATTATAATGTTCAAACTCCAAGTTTTTGTATTTGAAGTACAGTTGTATGTACCATTATAATTTCATTATGTAGGTGGAGAGATGCTTTTGAGGTGACAGAGGTTTTCATCCATGTTTTACTAAGTTATCGGCATCATCTTGATCGTCTTGGATTTGAGCAGGTATAAATATAATTGATTTATATTATTTGGATAGTCTCTTAGAACGACTATGTTCATATTACTTATATTTAACCCTATGGATGAAAAGATTGTATGGCAGCCATATACTCCTCTGGTCCTAGCAAGTCTACTAAATTATTATTTTAGTGGATAGCATATATGGCGGTGTCGGGTGACACTTCTATACTTTTTTATCGTCAAGTAGCACTATCCGAATAGAGTAATGCACCAGTTCGGATTATGATAGACTATTCCAGAGATTTGTGATATAGATTTCAGACTTCATCATATCGACCTTCGGGGCGAGCTGATCATGGAAAGAATTCATCAGCAGTGGGTTGCACTTTGGCAGAGTCGGTAGGATTATATTGTAGACAGTCCAGCGGCCGATGGTATGATGGATTATTATGATGACTACATGGAGTGGTATCATCGTATTATGTATCGATTTATTTATCGTGGTGGAGCGATGATTAACTATCTGGTAAGATTTCATATTTTATCTTTATTTCTATGATTAACACAAGTTTGCTTGCCTACTGCTCATCTTTATTTGTGTCAGAGTGACAGTCTGATGAGGATTCATTGGTTGGCTCATCCAGACTCGTTATCCACTTCCGACAGCTCATCCAGGATATTTGTACTTCGAACCTCCACGCCGTCCAACAGCATGCTCGTATCTCCATCAATATTCACAATCATGATCGTGGCACTGCAGAGTCCACTCCTTCACCTTTCATGCATCCCTCATCATCAGGAGCACCTGCATTGCATAAAGGAGGTATCAGATAATATTGCTTATCATTGTTTTCGATCCCAGACCTTTCATCATTCAATTCATATATGCCCTCGCCCGTGTATATGCATGACGATATGACCCAATTTCAGTCCATAAAAGAGACTGTAGCACATTTTGAGTATGCAACGACCGAGTACGAGGGATCGAGTGAGAGTCCGATGGAGCATCATACCGAGTCGCACGAGGGTCCGACTGAGGGTCCGGACGAGCATCGCACCGAGGAGCACGATGGTCCGACTGAGGGTCCGGGCAAGCATTGTATTGAGGGATCGAGTGAGGCTCCGCCTATGGATCGTCGAGTGCAACCTGCAAAGAAGAAGCGAAGACCGCCTTGTGGCACATGATGTATATGTTTTTATGTTTTTTATGTTTGTATAACGTATGGATTTATGGATTTATAGTATCACACATGTTTACTTAATACATTTTGGCATGCCAAAGGAGATTTATGGATTTATCTAAGTAAAAAAATATTTAACAAAAAATTATGGTCTGAATAATTTAACAAAAAGTTAAAAAAAATTAAAAAAATACTTGAACTGACCCAATGATCGATCGACTAAATCCTGTGATCAACCGCATTGGCACACTTTGCGTGCCACAGTGGTCGACCAGACAGGCCGACCTGGCTCGATCGATCGGCTCGGTGTAGAGCGGTCGATTGAAATCATCAAGCGATCGACAGCACGCAAAGAAATTGGGCTTTTGGTCAACCGGCTTGAGCTACCTAGCTCGACTGGTTGGCTCGATGGGCGACAGTCGACCAAAATTCTCAGACGATCGACCACAATGACACGGCTTGCATGCCACAGTGGTCGATTGGACTAAGGTTTCGGACTCGATTGGTCGGCTCGGTGGGCCTCGATCGATCGAAATTCTCAAGTAGTCGATCGCAATGGTACAGCTTGCGTGCCATAGTGGTCGACCAGCCTGAGGTTTTGGGCTCGATCGATCGGCTCGGTGGGTCTCGATCGATCGATTTCCTCAGGTGGTCAACCGTCTTGATCAATTTTTAATATATTTTTAAATTATAAAATTTTTACTCAATTTTTTTATAATTATTGATTGGACACTAATGCATTCTTGGTTTAGAATGTTCTTGGACACTAATTATTGATTAACCACTTTGCTGTCAAAATCATATCTTAAATTTCACATAATTTTGATCAGATTATAAGATTGCTCATCTAAAATGACAGCAACAAAAGAAAGCTACATATGCTTACATCAAACCGAAGTATATTTATCTAAAAATAAATGAAAAAGATGACAGATCTTCGGGTGAAGCCTCACATACTGCAACTAATCACTGAAGTTTAATCATCCAGAGCAGGGTCCTGTAGTCGTGGAGGAAATTGATGATAAAATATTGTATGAACTAATCAACTCGTCTAAATTTTTCATCCAATCGGACATCCATCTGTGCAAATCTCTCATCCAGCCGAGCATCCATATGTGCAAATCTCTCGTTAACAGATATCTCCAATGCATCTATGCGAGCAGATAATGCATGCTGATCGAATGACTGCAGATCGAACTATGTAGCATGTGTAGGCTGCTCTCTATCGGTAGGCTGACCACCTCCTTCACTACCACGTTCTTCTTCATCAACTATAGACGTACGCATCCATACCCCATCATGAAATGTATACTCCATATACCTCAAAGATGTATGATTGTAAATGTCATTATGTTTAACCTTGATAACTTCATCATCAGTCGTGATGTAGACATCAAATGCCTCAAGTATAGCAGTCAAAACAGCTCCATATGGCAAGATAATTTTTGAACTTTGAAAACATTCATTCATATAAAACATCATTAAATAGCGCAAATTAACCCTATTACCTAAAGAACCATTCTGAGGAGATAAACATCTAAATATGATACGTGTTCTCTATGACCTCCTCTGGACAGAAAATTAAACATAAAAATGTGATGGATTAACCTAGTTTCAAGTGGTAATAGATTTGCATCAGGTTTAGCGATCGCACTTATATTGTTCTCAAAAATAATTCTAACACAGAAAACATAGTTTAATACTGGATGATTCTAAATAGTACTACTATTGAAAATTTATCACCATCTGATGGAATATCTAAAATTTGACCTAAAACTTCACAGTCAAATTCGATCACTTGTCCTTTAACATATGATGAAATGAAACAAGACTTACTATTAAAACTAAAATTACTATAAAAATAGTGAACCAGAGTAGGAGACGTTGGCTTGTTGAGTGCAATCATAAATAGCCAACCCATCTTTCAAACAAAATTTAATACAAAAATCACTAAAATTATTTAAATTGACTATTCTACCTCCTACAACTTTTTTTTCAGAAAAGTTTGATTGAAATTTTTCACTATACTCACTATTTAGAAAAAAGACTCTTCATACCTATGAGATGGTTGCTTTCCTTTTTCTATTCGAGTCCTCTTTTCTTTCAACAAAACTCTACTTTTTTTTGAAGTCATGATCGGTTTTAAGATGGGGGATCAAAATTTGTGGACTAAATGCACCAATACAAGAAAATTTCTGAAAAAATCTCAATGAGTAGGAAGGGCTGGGGGAGAATTTAAAAACGATGAAATCGTGGGTTGAACCCATGATTTCTTGAATTCATGGGTTGAACCCGTGAATTTATGCAACAGTAACCAAAATAAATCATGGGTTAAACTCACGAATACAAGAATTCTTTGGTTCAACCCATGAATTTTATTCAAATTTCAAAAAAAAATCGTTGACGATTTGTAGGCTGAACCCACAAATTTTTGAATTTGTGGGTTGGACATATGAATCTATTTAGACTAATTTGTGGCTCCAACCCACGAATTCAAATTTCAAAATTCATGCAAAAACCACGTGGACTGAGAGAATTCGTGGGTTCAACCCACAAATTTATCCACATGGGCTCAGAATTCATGGGTTGAACCCATAAATTTATCTAACATGCCCTCCCCACAGTAGTTTCGTAAATAGTTTGTGAACCAAGGTATTTTCAAAATATTTATTAAAATATATTATTTAAAAAATCCCTAATGGGCGAGGGATGACAGAGAGGATCTCGGTTATGCTGCTCCGCAAGACACCCATCTCCCCGACGCCCAACGAATAATTTCTCTTCTTCGAGAGTTCATCGTGCCATGTGTCACATCATGATTGATTCCTCACTTTATGTTTCATAAATTGGACCAGCATTCTTGTGCCATGTGATGTGAAACTATTGGTAACAGGATTGTACTTCACCTAATTTGGCCCGATCCATCGGGTATCCGATCTAATTCGATTCGAATGGGATGGGTTTATCCGATCCGATTAAAATTCGGAATGGATATGGATTTTAGAAAAATATTCGAAGTGGTTATGGATCGAATATGGATAAGTGTATGCCCCACCATGAATCCGACCCAATATACACACACCCCCAAATATCCAACACAACCCTAGCCGTCTAAGCTTCCCGTATTCGGCTACTACGCCTCCCTTAAGCTTTCATATTCGACCACTTCAAGCCTCCCACTTGATTGGGACTCTTCAAGATGGAAAAGTAGAGGAAAACTAGAAGAAATAAAGAAAAATCAAAGAAAACAAAAAAAGTAGAAAAATTAAGAAGTAAGTCCTTTCCTACATAGATTGCCTATTTTTTTCTTTTACTTCTTTTTCTTTCTTTTCATAATCTTTTTCAGAGATATGTGGGAAAGGAGAGCACTTGAGAGAGATTAGAGGGGTTTTCAAGGTTCCGATTGGGTTTTTCCTCAAGTATATGGGATTTTATCCGAGTTGTGGTGGTGTGAGTTGGTTCCTTGAGGTTTTGAGAGCTTAATATTGGTAGAAGCATGATATTTGTAGGGTAGGGATTTTTGATTGAAAAGATTTTTTTTAGTTATAAAATTTTAATTACCATTGCATAAATTTTTTAAAAAAATTATATAAAAATTTCAGGTATATCCGATCCGATCCTATCCGATCCGTTCTTGGAGCTCGATCCTATCCGATCCCGATCTAAAATAGGTACGAAATGAGTATGGATATAGATTTTTTACTAATAGAATAGATATGGATACCGATCGATCTAATCTATATCCGACTCGTTGCCATCCCTGTACTCGATACAGTGGGGTCTGAAAATGCCCTTTGGCTTTGGAAACGCAGAGGAAACGACCAGGAAATGCGGTCTTGAGTCAAGGGTAAAATAGAAAAGGGAGAGCATTTCTAGCGACCAAGATGGGCTCGTCGGAGAAGGGCTTTCAGTTTCTACTGTGGCTGCTTCTTCTTCTTCCTTTTCTTCTACTAAGCTCTCTCTTGAACTCTTTCATAGCGGTGGCTTAATCTTCCTCGCCGGAGGTGTCTGCATCGCCGCAGAGCATGGCGTCGCTTCGCTTGGCCTTCCCTTCAGTCCCCTTGCCTCGCGTCCATTGCTTCATCATCACGGATGTGATCCGGCCTCCGAGAAGCCAAGTGTCTGCGGTCTTTCTTCGGGCTTGCTCCTGTGACTCCTCGTCTCCCTATCGGTGCCGGTAAATGTTAAATGATACTATAGCGTTTGTTCTTCTTTTTCTACCGCGATTTTTTGTGCTCTTTGAGCTAATACTGGTGCAAATTTAATGTAAGCGGAATGAAGTTGTATTGATTGTGGTGGTGTTTTATTGTTGTTGCAATGTTTGATAAATCATTTATTTTTCAAATCATTAGTGATGCAATTTATGCTGCATTCACTTAGTAGTAGGGGTGCAAACGAGCCGAGCTGCTTGCAAACTACTCGAGCTCGACTCAAGTCTGAGCTCAACTTGACTTTGATTATTATCGAATTCAAGTCGAGTTCGAGTAGTTTTTCGAGTCAAGCTCAAATAGCAAGATACTCAGCTCGAATGCTCGCGAACCTATTCAAATTTATATATATATATTTAATAATATTATTTTATTTATAATATATATATATTATTAGTAGGCTAAAGTTTGATTTCGAGTTTGAACTCGAGCTCAAATATGACTCGGTTGATATTCGAGTTGAGTCGAGTCGATCTCGAGTTTTGTCTATTTTTCATTAAGCCGAGCTTAAGCTTGGGATATTAAAATTCGGTTGATCTCGAGCGGAATTTCGAATCTGAATATTTTGAGTTGAGTCAAATTTGAGCTTTCAGCTACTCGATTCAGCTCAGCTCGATTGCACCCTACTTGGGAATCTACATTTCTTGAAAATATGAAATTCCAAAATAAGACAAGAGATAAACCTACTCTTTATTTGTCTAGTTTCTTTCCTTTTATGCTCATTTGGTGCAGCAATTTACTTTAGTTGCTACAATTAAATATTTGATGGTGCTAATTTTGCATGGTTGCGTTGTGGTGTTGGTCTCCATTAAGTTTGTATTGTGGAGAGCAATTATTTCTCTCCGGTGTTACATCCGTATATGTTAGAATCAGTTTAGATGGCAAATATAGCACATGTGATCATGCCATTCACCTCATCGCACCTCTTTTACCTGATGTGGACCCACATGTTGGATAATATTTCAAATTGCCGATGCTTTTTTATGTTTTGCATTGTAGTCGATAATTTCTGAGCCAAATAATCGTTATTGAATTATGAATTAAAATAAAAATTTGACAAAACAATTATTTTTAAAAAAAAATAGATTTAAGTGAGCAACATTCTAGTGCCAAGTTTGGTGTTGAGATTTTTGGTCTCTGTCATGATTCAAGTTGCAAGACTGGCTGATATTTCATAGAAGTCTCACATGCTTAGGATATATGAAAGCTCACAAGGAGATCTCTTTTAATACATGTATGATGTATATATTGCTCTTTGGTGACATGAGATGGAAGTCTATGTTTCTCCAGGTGCTTGCTTTTAACTTTTGTTTAGACCATGAATATATTAGAGAAAAGTCTATCCATTACTCATGCTGATTAAATAACTGTTTGTTGGATCTTAAGGGAAGTAATAAACATCCACTTTATTTACTGTGGCATTATTTAGCAAAATATTCTCATGTAAAATGGAGTAGAAAGCAATGTGTCTTATGGATTAAAGCATTGTTTTGGCAGGAAGATAAGATTAATGAGGGCATTCTGAGGGGTAGTTAGGCTCTTCTTCTTCTTCTTTCTGTTTTTTCTTTTTTTTTGTGGGGGGTGGGGGGAGGTGGGGGTGGCGCGGGGGATTGGAATCATGTTGGAATTTTGTGGAGGACACAGAATATTCTGCCTATCTAACAGAATTTGACAACTTCTGGATGATGTTGACAAGAATAGAAGGCCACTTGCCCCATCAGCAAGTACTGGCTCTAGAATGGTTGACCTAGGTTAGGATAATCTTTAAGGCATTTTTTCGGAGTCTATCAACTCAAGAAAGGACAAAACCTATTATATTCTACATTACTTGTAGAAGAATGATTTGTAAAATATGCTCAAGAAAAATGCAATAAAGAAAATGAATTTTGCTTGGTATTTATTTGCTTTATTTAATGGTGAACCGGAACTTCTGCTCTTTTCTTGATTGTTGACAAGTACAGATAAGATTTGCTTTTCAATCAACCAAACTCAATTTAGAAAAAGTACTCATCCATTTTCCATGGTATTGGACAGCATTGATAGGTATGCAGATCATTTTGGATTACCTGTTCAATATATGTAGAGTAAATGCTTATTTTCTTTAAATTCTGCAGAAGAGTGAAAGTTTTGAGCAGGGATTCAGCTGCATGAACAATGGGAGCAAATTATAGTAATCCAAGTATGCAACATGGAAAGCATGTCCCAAAGTGCAACAGGCCTTCAGATCAGTGGAAAGCACTACGGGTGGTCTTACAACACAGTTGTTTGAGCATGGTAGAATAAACCGCTAGAGCAAGCTCAAGTGCAATGAAGAAATTTGCAGATAAGATGATAACACTGCTAAAGGTTGGTTCCCTCCATAGGAGGGAACAGGTGCTGGGCGTTTTATGTGGGAGCAAATAGTCCATGCCTTGTTAATGGAGGTTCAAGACAGATATGGTGATAGAAATGGAGGGTACACTGCAATTGTCAGAACTCTACCAAGAAAAGAGACAATGTGGGAATGGCCTACATTGAGCTTGTATAGGTACACTATGAAAGTCTTAAATTTGTCAAAAGCAACTAAATCTGTTATATGTGTTGAAAAGTGTAATTTTTGCTTTGCATGTTTCATTTGGTGCTAACTAGAAACTGTGTTTTATACAATATCAGTTAAACCAAGATGAAGACATGTAGCATTGCAGCAACTAATCATTAATATTATGAACCATGCACGCCTTTTGAATAACCCGAGAGTACTTGTGTTTATATAATACATCTTGGATAAGGTTATTACACTTGGGAACAGGACAAGAACAAGAATTTTCTAGGGTTTAAAATTCTCCAGCACCTAACATCCACATCCTAACACTTGTACCAGATTCCATTCCACATGCACATTGCCTCTGTAGACAGCCAAAAATTAACTCCTTCACCATAATGTAGGATACCTTAAGTATCTAAGTTAACAATATTCTAGTTACTTCTTTAATTGAACTCAAATAGTTTTGAGGGATGAGAAAATATCTTCTTAGTGTCATGATGGTTGTGTAGTCTGCTGTGATTAATGGTGCACAAATTTTAAGTGGCCCTTTACATGTCTCAGTGGATTCCTTGTATAGGATATGATCCACCATATCATCATTATATTTGGCTGCAAGGATGGCCAATACATGCTCTTGAATGATGAAGCTTTCTGTTCTATTGATGGATGACTGCTGTATTAGATCCAACCTTCTGCTACCCATACAAGAAAATCTGATCCAAAAGAATTTGTTTGTGTGTGTATATTGTAGATTAAAAAGGTTTTCTACACTTTAACTAGTTTCAAGATCTATGGAGACTCCATGGAAGGATTAAAGAGATATGCTGCATATGCACAACCAGCTTTCGACCTAACATCAACTCTACTAGTATTGTTGTTGAATCCATGCAAAAGGGCATTATGAGCACATTAGTGACTGACTGGGAAATTTAAGGTCATGCAACTAGGAAGCAACCTTCTAAGTCCCTTAAACCTCGAAGGAATTGGGAAAAAGAAAGAATATGACAAGTTTCAGACATTAAATAGAAAAATATTGTTTGCATGAGCATTTGAACACATACAAGTACTTGTTAATCAAATAATAAAATTTTATGAATTTTTTTGGGCACTTGTCAGAACAAAAGATTGTAGTGATGCTAGCCTTATTCACACAGACAAACTGCAGAAAAAACTGCTCCTTTTGTTGGGGTCTCGGAGTACCTATAAATTATTGATTTTGCATTTGCCATTCTGTTCATGTGGCAAAGTGGCATCACCACCAGTTGAGTTACAAGCATGCATGCCTAGAGGGATGGTGCTGGTCATATAAACACCATTATTATTGACAAAAATGTTGGTTGGCTGGTCATGGTTTGTTCTCCTGATGGTGCCATTAAATATTTACTATGAGATTCATCTGCTTATGGTTTTCGATTCCCTCCATGACCTCCCCTAGCATACAGCCTCTTCCTTCATCGGTTCTCTTAACACCATGGCGTCAGTCTTCATGAATCATGACCAATAGTGGAATTAGGATAAACCTTTTCCTATTGTTATCTACCCCCACGGTTCTAATAATGTGCTAGAGGTAGTTATATAACCCATACAACTAAAGTTCTTCTACACTCAACTAGATGTGTGCTCAAACAACCTCCTTTCCGTACCCAAGTACCATAAATATAAACATCAAGCCTTGTCTCATGTATTGGGGTCCTTAGAACATTCGTATTAGGTGCCAACTCTGGTGTTACTACAGGCCATCTTGAGTTCTGTTCACAAAATTCATCCATGTTACTTAGGTCCTCTTCCCTCTCCATGCTTTTTTATGATTAGATTTCAGCCTAGCCTCCACCCTCCACCTTCTTCCAACCTGTTCATATTTAATGTCGAAATAAAAGCTTTGCAATCCCAGATCTTCACACTGTCTTTCACTTGACCTCAAATTTGTTTTCGAGAATTCATACCAATTTAATGCATTAAATGACTCCATAAAAAGTTGTAGTTTCTATTGAAAGATGTCTCCTGCCGGACTGTAAGGTTGCCTGAATTTGCTTGGGTAGTGTAGTCTTATCTTCATCTGCAGAATGTGTGTTCCTCCATGCCTTAGAAGTAATCATCATCTTTTAGAGCATGGCATTAGAAACTAATTGCAGCTTTATACTATTCCAGAGTCATGTTGTAATGCCATAGTCTCGGTACCGTAATGGTACTGTCGCAATATTTACTCTACCTTATCCTTGATGCAGAGGTGAAGCAGCATTGGTTCCTTGGTTCCCTAAAAGGCCTTGATGTTGGATGAGCATGATAATAATTGGAACCTTTTAACTTTCCAGTAGTAAGGATGGCTACGATTGAATTATCAGAAACTTCTGGGATCAATGGTGCATTGCCATTTACTGGATGCCAACTAGCAAAAAAAAGCAAAAGTAAATATTATCATATTATTTAGTACACCATCATTCAGACAAATAATCAACTTGTGGAACATGGATTAGATCCAAGATCTCATTTGGTTGTCACACTGGAGGCAGATTGGTTTTCAGAACATGGGTGGGATCCAGAATTCAAAGACAGAAGAGCAGATAGTTCAGCAACCATGCCCAGATGAACCTAGCAAACAGTTCACTACAGCCGTAGGAACTTCATAATTCTGTAATTTGTTTGTGATTGTTGAGGAACTATCTGTGCCAAGTTAGATTTCTACATCAAGAAACCTTGATTTCGAATCTGGCAGTTGTTTCATCTGCAAATTTTCATAAACTCTTGCAGTTAGCCTGACAATTGTGTTGCTGTTAGCCTATTACTCGAGCACTCCATGCCTTCGTCAATATCACTGAAACAATATTTCCAGTACCATGTATCTTTCTAATTTTGCCTTGAAATGTAAAGCATGAACATAGTTTTGTACTCACAACCCTTGTTATCATGATATTCATTTTTTTGATTGTTTATGCTTCGAATCTGTGTGTGATCAAATGTATGTTTCCTTCTTGGTCATTCTAATTTGTGTGCGCATCATCATACAACATTTGAGCAAATTAGCATAGGAACTGTCACCATGTATTGAGTGCCGAAGTAATCAAATATAAATTACTGCTGCTCTTTTAATATTTGAAAGCTGGTAAGTGGGTGAAGCACTTGCTAATATGTGACACAGCATTCCACTTAGCAATTAACATAGAGTGCATAGGTTTTTGACTTTTCCTCTTACACTTGGGATGCTTGTCGGTTGAATTCATCGGTAGGGGCTGAATGGTCTGCATCTGGGCTGACTTAGAGGTGGTTGCTACTTGCCAATGGACCACAAAATGCCAGTCTCAAAGAGCAAATAGTTGGCCATTATCACTGCTAGGTGAATCAGCATGCACTATGCATTGACCTGCTAGTATTGGGTGCTTCTGTAGACTTTGGGTTGAGGAGCACATAATCCAAAGGCCCACTGTCCGTTGATTTTGCGGGCGGCCCATACATGGACGTATTTTATGGTACGCATGTCATTTCTACCAGCATGGAGTGGATAAAGCCAGCCCAAACTTGTGGACTTGAATGATCTGGACACCACGTATGGGAGCTTGTAGTTGTAGATCACAGTTCAAAGTCAACTTTTTCATTCGACTCAAAGTTAGTAGGATCCATAACAACCTTCTGGCATGTGGCTTTTTATCCTCATATTATTTTATGATATACTAAGGTTCATGAAGCAATATGTTTTCTTAGATCAAGGCAACTAGGAAAGTGGAATTTTCAGTATGAAATGGTGAAAAACTTGGTGCACCTTGTACGTTTTTATGCGCCTTGCCAGTGGAGTGAGTTTTTCTTTTTTCCTTCTTCTTCTGTGTGTTTTGGATTGCATGCCACTGGTTCTTTATAATTAAGTTGCTTGCTTGGATGGTTATGACAAAGCTGTGCAGAATTTGATGACTTGGAGTTTCTGTTTCATAATTTGCAGGTAGGATCCACTTCTGAGTTGAAAGGTTTTCAGCTCAATGTCTATTGACCGTCTTTTCGACATTGATCTTTTGATCGGATCGCACCAAGTTCGATGAATTTGTACATGTTCTTAGGTTGTGATCATAAGTTTATGTAACTATGGTTGAGTCACAGGATAAATTATTAAGGCTTTGATCATTAGTCAAATGGATCGATTGGTTAAAACAATCCTAATGAAGATAAGTCATGAAATGCAATTTGAAGGCCAGAAAAAAAAAAAAGAGACTTGGTAACTGAGAAATGGTAATAATAATGAGTAAAGCATGATGCATGTATTCCATCACCAATTGTTTGAGCAAGATTTTTTTCTAAAAGTAAGTACATAGTTTTTTGGTAATAATACATATTGTTCATAATTAACTTTATTGAAGATTTATGTAGTTAAATTTAACTATAGTTTCCAAGCAATTAGCGAAACAAATCGATCATTTTCATAATTACGCCTCCTCTCTATGCATACACCCGCGCGTCCAAAATATCACATAGACACATGATACCTCAGGATTCCTATCACTGAGCGATGTCTTCGAAGATCCGATTGTATTGAGCTAAAGGATTTGATTTATGGACGTCTTGAGAGTTGGGAGTCTAAAATACTATCGATGATGGTCAAAGTTATTCTGATCAGGTCAGTTCTCAGTGCTATTTTTGTGTATCTTTCATCTAATACCGTTGTTCCGAGGATCTTTATGACGAGGCTTGAGTAGCAGTTTAGGAGCTTTCTCTGGGGATCTCTCTCGAGAGGGGTGGAGTTCACCTTGTAGCCTAAGATGTGGTATGTCTACCGATCAATGGGGGGGTTGGATGTTCAGTCCCTCCAGATTCAGTGTGAGACTTTGATTGTCGAGTATAATGTGAGATTTTTTGATACAACCTGATAGTCCTTAGAGTGCGATGATGCATGCCAGGCATGGTAGTTAGAGTAGTGTGGGTGCTATTCACGTCAGTTAGAGCAACTCTTACATATGGAAGAAGATATGTTGTCATGCTCATGAATTTGGCCCAGATAATGCGGCTTTTGGGGAGACGGACAGTCGATAGACCTCCTGCAGGATCCATGGCTGTTCGACCTCCCTCTGAGTCAGTGGTTGATCTTCATCAGCAATGAGATTAGCAACAGGATACAGTGTGTAACCTCTTCTAGTCCCAAGAGAGGAGCTAGAATGCGTAGTTGTTTGCTAGGCTCTTTGCTAATCAGCTGGTGGAGAGGGTGATGTCTCAGACGATCTCCATCTAGGAGGGATCAAATGTCAAGGTTTGTGGTCATCATGCACCTCTAAGGCAGTATCTAGAAAGCTCTATGAGATCTACAGGGGTGAACCAATGAGGATGATGGATGATACATGGATTTGGAGGCTTTGGATTTGTCTCAAGGTGTCTGTTCTCTAGAAGGTAGCTTGGAGTTGGCTACCTACCAAAGTTTTGCTGAGAGCCAGAGAGATGGATATTCTGACTATCTGCCTTGCTGCAGTTTGAAGAATGAGACCTTGGAGCATACACTCTTCTTGTGCTCTAGAGTACGGTGGGTGTAGCATTTGGTTACCCTCTACCTGCTTGTCTTTACAGAGCAGCCTATCCAATCCTTCTTGGAGGCCGTGAGATGGATCATGGAGTCTGAGACTACTAAACTTGTTGACATTAGGGCAGCTTATATCGCTTATCATATCTGGCTTGTCCATAATGCCGGAGTCTTTGAGGCAAGCTAGCAGTCGGTGAGGTTGGTTTTGAGAGGGCCATGGCTGAGGCTGCAGAAATTATAGAGGATTCGTTGTCTGATTTGATCTTAAAGATTTGAGACACCTGAGACTCCCTTCTTCCTCATAGAACATGGAGGAGGATCTTTTTTTACTGGGAGCCCCACCTCTAATTTTCCTAAAGGTCAATTTTGATGACAATGTGGCTAACAAGAGATCTGGCGTTGGTTTGTGATCCAAGGCCTCGATTCTCGATTTATCACGGTTGGAGGTGTTTAGCTAATAGAGACCACTATGTCCGCTATGAAGCTGAGAGTGATTTGGAAGGTATTGTTTATGCAAAGATAATCCTTAAGATCGACCAACTAGTGGTGGAGGCAGCGAGGATGATCCTTAAGACCAACCAATTGATGGTGGAGGCAGACTTGATGACAGTGGTGACTTGGCTTCAGGGGGTTTGGGATCGTGCGACTACTTTTCATCCCTTGGTGTGCAACATCCAGAGCTTACTTTGGAGGTGTTCCTTCTACAAAATTCGACACATCTATCGTAAAATAAATAGTACTGCAAACTGGATAAACTCGTTTGTTACTCATCGTTCTTGTGGTTTTTAGACTGTTGTCTCTCTTTTGTCGTTGTACTTTCGAAACATCTTTTTTTTTGATTTTTTAGATCATACTCGTACTAGGATTGTATGAAGTGACTTTTTTTATCAAAAAAAAAATACATAGATATGATACTCGTAATTAAATGAAGAAGAGATGCTATTAGCAGACCATCAAACTAATTTAAGATTCTTATTTCTTGTGTAAGTATGTGCGTCTATATATATATATATATATAT
>KE504880.1:174473-185177 GCA_000441515.1 Elaeis oleifera | reverse complement strand
ATATAATTTATTTTTTATTTTTGTGATTTTGAGGTGGCTGAGGCCTCATGTGATTTTGAGGTGGCTTAAGCCCTGAGGCCTCCAAATATGGGCGATAGATTCCAGGGAACAAATAATGACTAACCCCACCAAACCACCCAGAGGCAGAGGCGCGATACTTATCGTCACCACGTGGCCCTCATCCCTCCACATCCCTCGCACGTGCGAGCTATTCCCATCTCTGCCCGCAACGGATATAAATACGGGCAGCCGAGGTCCTTCCCTTCCCATGACCCATTGTAACCACCACCACGAAGAGCTCCTCTTTTCTTACCCCTCCGATATCCGCCGCCGGAAAGCCACCACAACAGCCGCTGCAACCAGTGGGTAACGATGAAGGTCCACCCGAACGCCGCCGCTCCTGCCCTCGAGCTCCCAATGCCCGCCATCTCTTGTAGAGGAGGCGTCGGGGGGCGGCAGGAGGCGGCGGTGCTGACTGTGTGGCGGAAGTCGTTATTATTCAATTGTAGTGGGTTCACCGTTTTTGACGCTAACGGGAGCTTGGTGTTCCGAGTCGATAACTACGGGTCGGATAGTAAGAGCGAGGTCGTTCTCATGGACGCCGCCGGGAAGCCGCTCCTCACTATCCGACGAAAGGTATAATTTTGATATCCTTTAATTTCCATCTGGAGAGTATAAGCTTATATTCAAAGTACTAAACTAAGCGATATGACTTTTAGAATGTATTATCTCTTTATATATATTTGAAGTACTCAAAGAAGAGAATTTTGCATTGCGCTTTGCACGAGGAAGTTCTTTTGATACGTGTACGTAATTATTTAAATATTTTATAGTTTGAAATATTTTGGTAGTGAATGCTTTCGTTGATCAAGCTTTCAAGCCAAGCATTTGATCCGAAATGAGAAACAAGATTTAACCCATAGAAGTAAAGGGGAAAACTCATTACTTTTAGAAACTCTTTATAAAGAATGAAATACTAATTTGGTTTAATTCTAATAATAATCATATAGTGGTCGGATATCAAATGTTAAATATAAAAATTGAAATGCATTCTTTCTATATCATGGAAGTATGCAAAATCTAAACTTCCAAGTTTTGTGAGTTCCATTAACTGACTCACCGTCGCTAACTGATGGCCTAGAAGCTGAGCCTAGGAGACCACTGGCTGATCTATAACGGTGAAGAGGCCGTCAACCCCGGTTCTCCGTTAAGAAGCGCGTGAACCTCTTCAACTCCAAGGCGCTAGCGCACGTGGCCCCATGCAGCGGCGGCGGTGCGGATTATGAGGTCGAGGGCTCGTACTCGCAGCGATGCTGTGCGGTCTACGACGAGCAGCGACGGCCAGTGGTGGAAGTCCACCGTAAGGAGCCTACCGCCAGCGGGTGGCGTTCGGGACTGATGTCTTCCGTCTCGTTACTCAAGCAGAGCTCGACACCTCGCTTGCCATGGCCATCGTCATTGTCCTCGATCAGATGTTCTGATCGCGAGGGCCTCTGATGGAGGGCTGAGATTGAGAGTTAGATAGGGGTCGTAAGTTGAAAGGGTTGCGGCCCTCTTTCTTTTTTTTTCCATGGTTGGTGTTTGTTGCAAAGCATGATTAAAAAGACTTTTGTTGAACAAATTATATCCTTCACCACATACACATTCTATTCACCAACGTAGTCATGCATCACACTAATCAGCTCATCTTCTTTTATGGACTAATCACTAAAACAAGCATACCATGGATGAAAGAGACGAATTGATTAGTGAGATACATAGCCACTTGATGCACAAGGTATGGATATAATTTCTCCTTTTATTGTACCTCAGTTTTCTTTTCAATGAATCATGTACCAGTAGAAGGTAAATTCTATTTCAGTGTTAATATTTTATCTTCCCAAGGAAATTATGTCCTCATTTTTTAGCCCAAAAAATCATTTAAACAAAAAAGATTGCCTAAGTTAAGAAATTTATATTTTATCTCACCATATTTTGTAAATTGGGATTAACTTAGACAAAAAAAAAGGTTATGAGGTGCTTTGGACCAGATATTTTCGAGCCACAATTATTCTCTAATGAATATGTAAGAAAGAATTATAAAAAAAATTGAAATATAATTTGGACTGATCAAATAAATATTATATTTAATATTTAAGTTCAACTAAACCAATGTTGCTTTTATGATTTTTGCTTGTTGCTTTGTTGGTTTGACAATTGTTGGAAGCCATGCAAACAGTATCAACTTAAAAGGGTGACAATAAGAAGGCATATCTAAATTAATAAAATATAAATTATAGACCTAGATAATCATGTTTCTCAATGTCTCTAGCTCAACAAGCCACAAATCCAAGATCTCTCTCCATGTTACAATTACAATAAAATATTCCAAGAAACACAACCAATCAATTATTTTAAGGAAACGATGCTAAAATTATCAATTCAGCATATCCAAAAGAGCACCACCACTCAACAATTTTGCAGAAATTATGCAACAATTTTCCATTCAAATACATATGAAAAGAACCTTCTAAGGTACGAGGAAACTCCTCCAAATGTAGTTTGAATGTTTGCTGCTTAATAATTCTTAGAGAAAAAAATATATGATAAATGATGGGCCACATCTCCGAAACAGACACTGGTAAGTATATTGAGTTATTCATGTGGTTAAGAGGGTCTACGGCCCAGGCATAATGATGCAATTATTAGGGACGCATTTTTCCATTGAATAGACAAGCAAGCTATCAGATTTTATTCTTAAGTATTAGACACCTGAGGTGTGGACTAAATAATATTTTCATTTTGTTACCAAATACTCTATAAAAGACCACCAAATTTTAATTCAGAAGGTTCGATTGCTTGCCATTTAAAACAAGAGACGGTTTGATTCCCGATAGAGTCGATCCTGATTCGGTCCTCGTTACTAAATACCTAGTTCTGTGAGCACTAAGCTTGGTGGCGGGTATAGGTTAGAGAGTAGGGTTATAGTCCTTTCCTAGCCACTAAATATATCCACACTGTTGCCCATCTTGTGAAACTTGTTTTCTGACCCTTTTATTCAGTGATGATGACCTTAAGAGCCAATTAATTTTTGCCTTGGCCCACATGCGGCTTTTTTTTTTGGGGAGATGACATTCATTCGTAAGTACAATCAAAAGATAAAGGTTTAAACCAAAGGGGCTATGTTCCAAAATAAGAAGGAAACAAACAGTATATAGATAGTGTTTACTATGTAAGAACAAAAAGGTATACAAATATATAAACAACAGACAAAAATATGAGTAATCCATTGAGAATTTATCCTTGAGGAAGAGATGTGTATCATGAAAAATGAGCCAGTCCAAGAACATGAAGGAAGATCCACCCAAATACCGTAGCAATCCATTGAGAATTTGTCGTTGAGGGAGAGATATGTATCATGAAAAATGAGCCAGCTCAAAAACCTAAAGTAAAGATCCATCCATACACGGTAACATGAAGAGTTGACAAGATCATGTAATCTGCATCATAGATAAGTGCACGTGTTGTAATTGAAACTAAAGAAGAACCATATAACCTGTTTGGTAAAGGAGAGTACCAGAATAAAACAGAACAAAATCATCCAAAATGTCAGACACAAATAGAAGCATATGTTGACTTTTCAAATTTCTTAATACCAATGACCTCCTCTGCAACGTCAAAGGATATTCCATAATGCAAATACCATTATCAGTTGGAGACAATCTAAGACTATATAGAGAAGCTAAAGCAACCCAATTTTGAGTGATAATTGACCCTGCAGGATTCAACAACACCAGACATTCTGTAGTCCCACCAAGATGCACTTTCCAACGGATGCTAAAATTTATTATAGCTAGCAGAGCCAAGTTAATGAAGAATGACAAAAATAATTCAGTTACCTGTAATATTGTGCCTTCAAAGACCTCCTTATATAACTGTGATAGATATATAATATAAATGGAGCAGAAAAACTTCCAGAACTACCTTTAATAACAAATAATGAATGTGCCAAGTGATAAGACAGTTTTGCCCACTAATAGGGTTCCTGTATTGAAACTAAATACCACCTGAGACTGAATGGAATAAAAAGATTATGAGTTAATACAGCTTGGACAGAGTCTGAGATGGTAAAACCTTGGCTCCAAAACCAACAAACTATGCCTAATAGCATTAACAAAGATGGCCCACATGTGGCTTTGGTATTACGCCTCTATGGTACCTTGCTAATAAGCCATTAACCCCGTTGTAATAGGAAACTATGTGGACAAAAGTTCGCTTCAAGCAGCATCCAATTTATACGGAACTCCATAAACAAAGTTACAAAAGAAGGAATTTTCAAGGACCAGACCGTTTCTTAGAGCCAGAAGAGTTTGGGTGCATTGCAGCAATTGACAGGACTCGACAAGAATAAATTCCATGGTCTGCCTACTACTTTATCAACAGCTTCAGGTTTACTTTTACAAGACTTGGGATTCTTCAATATTACCATCAATTTCATCAGAGCAGCCTGTTACTAACTTACTATTTAAAAGCAGACATCATACTTCAATGTCTTTCTCGGTGTCTAACTACTTGGCTGCAGTTATGGCTTCACTGCTTTCATTTTGGGGCTCAGTTATTAGCTCTTATTTATAACTTCTCATACTTTCAGTGGACTGCATCGGATTGCTTTTGTTCTCACCATTTTCATTGCATAGTGTAGTATATGTTGTATCTTCATATTACATTTCTGTAAATTTCTATCACTCTCTTCTGTACACAGTTTGGTTCGGATATAATATAGCCCTGGTTTTGTTGCCAACAATACTAATAATAATAATAAATTTCATACCTTTACTTCAACATGAATGACATGGCAAGGTGGAAGAGGAATTGGAGGGCAAGACATCTTTTAATTTAGTAATGACGGGTGTTGCAGGCAAAGGATGGGATGGGGGTTGCTTTGCATGCACTCCCACAGGTGTTGCGGTCAAAGGATAGGATGGGGGTGTACTCCCTTGCACAGTTTTTATCTTTTAAAAGGCTCCTCACTGAAGGGAGAGAAAACCTCAATCCCATATAACAACCGATGTAGGAGACGTTCCCATAGACGGTGCCAATATTACGGTCAAGAAGTCAGATGGCTTTGATGGATCAAATCGTTCGGATGACTCGATCTCTGTACTTGCATGTGTGAGATATTATCCGCTTTGATCTAGGCTCGTAACAAGTGCCATATTAGGCCTCACAGTTTTATCTTTTAAAAAATGCATCACGGGAGAAGAGATGGCCTTAATCCATATAAGTTGTACTGCCTACACCACAATCAATAGGGGACTAAAGATGTGCTCCCTACACCACAATAGCAATTAACTCACTTATTAAAAAAAAAGTGGCAAGTTGACTTAAACCTGAAACATCCTATATTCTAATGTGTCGATTTGGTCTCCTCATTTTTTTTGATTTGGGATTGATTTGTATCTTCCTCTTCACCTAACTCAAACTATACTCCACATGACTTGTCTCGTTGAAGCAGCTAAATATGATTAATTTGATAAATTTGGTAGATTTTAACCAAATATAAGTGATTTACCCTGACAAACGAATTTACTTGGGCAGTTACAATATTCTCGAGGTACAAAACCTTGACAATTATCATAGTGCTCTCCGGATTACAAATTGTTCTTTTTTCTATTTGGGTACAGGTTGGGTAATGTTCTTGGTGTAACGTTGTGACACTATCCCGTATTATGGTGGGTTGATTTGGTACGAATTAACTCATATAGTTGTAATATTCTGAAGTGTCAAAAAAGAAAAAGTTTTAAAAAAAATCCCACGCAAATGGAGATGCGGGGTATCGATCCCCGTACCTCTCGCATGCTAAGCGAGCGCTCTACCATCTGAGCTACATCCCCTTGTGCGGAGCTGGCTTTTTTCTAATCTACTTATTCTATATTTTAAGTGTTCACTGACAGGTCCCTCTAGCCCACGAGCTTACATCCATTTTCCGGTGCGTCCCCGTGCCCATGCGTGCTCTCACGTTCAGAGGAGCTCTTGGTGCATCATAAGTGGCGTAGAAAATCTAACATTGAATATATTATCTTATTTAATTAATTTATATAATTATTATTTTGAATATATATTTAATATCTATAGATTAATTTTTTATTTAAAAATTTTATATGATAAAATTATTTTATTTTTTAAAAAAAATTATGACATCCTGTGGCATATTATAGCCTCAGATATTATAATATATCCTAGGATATCATAATATGAAAAAAATATTTTTATCCAACCATTTCTCAATATGCAAATAATATCTATAATTTTATTTTTTCATTTAAAAATTTTGAATGACGAAAATATTTATATTTTAAAAAAATTATGACATCCTATGCATATTATGACATCGTGTGTTATATTATGATATTTTATGGATAAAATTATGACTTTCTGAACTCAAAATGTCATACTATAGACATAAATATTATATTTTTTTAAAAATATGAATATTTTGTCATATAAATTTTAAATGAAAAATAAATTTATAAATATTAAATATATATGAAAAAAATGATAATTATATAGATTAATTGGATAAAATGGTGCGTTCTGCATTGAATTTTCTACGCTGTCAGCAGTGCGCAAAGTATTCCCCCGGTGGGCTTAAAGCCTTGAACAACCGGATGTGGTTACACCGGCTGCTCGGCGCATTTTTTTTCTTTTTAATTCCGGTTTCCATCATGCCGTGTGCTCCCGTTGATTTTTAATCTTTTAATTTGCCCTTGCCTCGCAAACCCAGAGCGGCAACCGTCCCGTGGGTCTGACCAGCTCGAGATTGCAAGGTGGCTGAAGTCATCCTCGGTCAATGTTGGATGGCATGGCATGTGTTGTTTTACACACGAACACTTGTTTTTCATGTACTCAGTTCTCCTTGTCAAGATTGGCAGCTTGGTGCCTACATGCTATCCAACGTAAGTTAAATGTTGACTCTGTCGTTGTTGTCTATAGTTGCCATGAAACATGAGAGATCACAGATTCAAATCATGTCATCTGCAAAGACCAAATATATGACCAAATGGAACTTCTGGACTTTCATGTTATCTTCAATTCAATGTTGAAAGTTTCATGCATGTATGTAACGGCCCTCCACTTGATCACATAGCCAATCACTTGATGATATTCTTATATATCCATATATCTATTTATAAACACTACAATTGGCCTATAGTCAGTCCCAATGAATCTATACTGTAGTATCCTCTAGTCTAGATAGATTATGTGCTGGATCAGTTCTAATACCATTTGTAACAATCGAGGATCTCATGTAAAAGATTAGGAATATGTTATTTGGATTCTTTGGTCTTGTATAAGTACTTAAGATCTTTCAGCAAATAATTGATATGGGATTAAATATATGTCCGTATGAATTCTCCCACTTATATTTACCTTTTGCAAACAAAAATCATAATGCAATAGTTGTCATGTGAATGGGCTGCGTCAACACAAAACTAAAACATGCAAGGCCATGTAACAAACATGGCTCAACTATTTGCATCAGCTAGGCGGTAGTTCAATGTTACTAAAGCATGTATAGTTTTTGATGCATATGGGAATTGGCCACATCCGATGTGGCAAACCAATTAATTAGAGCTCGCAATAAAGCATCTAAGTAACCAGTTAAAGTCCACTATATGGCCGATCTAGAGGCATGTAGAGAGTTTAAATTCTCCCTCTAATTGATGACACTTCGGTGACAATTACAAGCGGTTTCCATAATCACGGAGTGTAATGCGCGGATAGGATGCCCACATGAGACCTTTGGGATGTGCAATGATCTACTACCAAAACAATTAACTTGCATGTCTAGATTCTCTGGTGACAAATGCCGACTGTAGCCTGCATAAATAACTCCTGAAAATCCTTCCGATAAGTGCTCTCAAGCTCTCGTATATTTGCGCCATTACGTTGCCGCTTTTATAACACCTCCACTATTCATTAAAAGTGTTTGACTTAGAAATCAAAGATCCTCCCGCTGGACATTCTTCGACAAAAAAATGTTTTCATCTTTGTGCTATTTTAGGTTGAGCCTGGCATTGGTGTAAAAGTCCAAACATAGTTTCCTCTCCTTAGCTTTACCTCGGGAATGATCTATATTGGAGCAATTGCCATCCAAGCACAATGATCACTACACATCATCCTCGAAGGCACATCATGATCATCGATTAAGCCCTCCCAATTGTTCAACTATTTATTCGAGCCTATGTTCATATTAGCTCACTTGCCATCTTGATCAGACTAATTTTCAGCAATAATAAAATAATGCTAGAGGAAAGATCTTGATTCTATCATCGGAGGTTCTATCAAATGGCAGATATGATGGGACTAAATGATGAAAGACAAAAGATAGATAAAATAATTTACACACAATCCTGTTCTTAAATAATGAAATGTTAAATCAAAAAAGTTAGAAGGTGGCCTGGAATCGAGGCATGCCTAAAGATGCTGTCCTAAAAACGATATCGCCCCTCCACGTGCGAGGCTACTAGTGGCCGCTCCTAGAGATACAATAATCCAATAGAAGACCACTCGTTCCTCCCTATCAGCACGGCTCCAAAGAGACTAGATGCAAATCAAAGATGCTTTCAGGGCCCAGCGTAATGGAGGAGAGCAAAAGTGAAGAAGTAGGTAGGAGAATTTAATTTCTTGTATATGTTTCTCCTCCCATTCTAGCCCATTATATAGACCAGCTACAATAGGAAGAGAAGAACCTAACAAAAAGGATGGCTTATAAAAGGGAGTTCTGAAACAGCCTTCCTAATAAAACAAACCAAATGAGGAAGTCCAGTGAATAGATTTGTTAAAAGATCATTTTCATGCCTTTCTCATTGGGTCTAGCCTTATACGAGCCAATGAAATAAAGCAAAATATCAATGATGAAATAAAGAAAATTTTGACAAGCCAAATGGAGCAATATATAAATGATAAAATAAAAGAAAGTATTCAAAAAATCATTATTCATTTAAAATTATAAATCACAATGAAATTACTAAATCCAATAATCCCCCACATGATTTAAATTTTAAGACCATTAAGCTTATTTAAAATCATAAATAAATAAAATCAATAAACATAAATTTCATATGCTGGGTACTCTATACTATGCAATGGGTGAAGATACTTTTCAGATTTGAACCTTTACTTAGTATTGACTGTATACATTTGAAGGTACATGGTAGACTTCACCTTGAACCAAACCGGTGAATAAGATTTCTACAAGACATATACATAATACAGCTTCTTTGCAGTTCAAAGCAGATTACGCTATTAGAAGCCTTACGTAGGTATCTTTTCATGCGTGTTTTAGGAACAACCCTCTACCCACAGCTACGGCCTTATAGCTCCACGCATATAGTAGGTCCTCAAAGGGTATTTGCAAGATAATATCCTGCCTCATGGGTCTCGAAACCATTCAGAGCTTAGGCTCTTTCTATCCCCTTACATTTAAGAGCACTATCGTCGTAGGGATAAGGAGTAAAGTAAACAGTGCTCCTCATGGTCTTCTATTTGGTTATTTTATCCATTGAACCTTTGTCAGGTTGGATTACCACCGCTGAAGACCTTCTTATGGGCTTAATCCTATCCTCCTTGACAAATCTAGGACCACTATCCTAGATAATCTTTATTGAGCTGATCAGCAAGATTTCTTTTAGATCTCACAAAGTTTAAACAATTACATTGTGTTTGATCTTCTCTCTTATTAATTTATGTCTTGACTTTCATATGACGATTCATTTTTACATCTGCATTTTATTGTGCACATTTGTCGATGGCAGCCCTACAACCACAATGAATAGAATAGGAGGAAGAGGTGTGACAAGTAATGGAATATTATATAAAAGTCTTTAAGCCACTTTGCTTCATTAATAGTGGTATCTAAAGCAATCAATTCTGATTCCATAGTTTTCTAGCAACTATAGTTTGTTTGGAAGACCTTCAAGAGACTGCAGCACCTCCTAGAAGGAACACAAATCCAGAAGTGGATTTAATATCTAGAATATCACTAATCTAGTTAGTATTACTGTAGCCTTTTAGGATAGCTGGATAACCACAAAAATGCAAACCATATGATATGGTACCCTTAAGGTATCTGAGAATTCTTTCTAAAGCATTCCAATGATCTTTATTTGGATTACAAGTATATCTACTTAGCCTATTGATAGGTATATAAATTTATCTATAGAACTATTAATTTATGGATCAAATTATCTTTATTTTTTAAAATTAATATTTTTCGTATATTTTACAGAAAAGAGCTGCACCAACATGAAGAGCCCGAACTGCAGGCTTAGAGGGATCAAACGAGACTAAAAATGGAGTTAAAATGGATTTAAATTCAAAGTCGAAAGATGATCCGATCTAATACGCAAGTTGGTGGTCCACCATGGACCTCTTGGTCCATAAGAAGTTGATAAGCCGTGGAATGCTACAGTAATTTTCACATGGCTCAGGTTCTGGCGGGATGTATGGGATTCAAATCAAAATAGGACATATGAGGGGTTTGTGAAACGAACAGTTTGGATTTAAATGGGCTTAAGAGGAGACTTTGGGTGAGCTTTGGCACGCGAGCGTGAGATAAAACTTGGACTTGGCGTTAACCTTGGTGGCACGAGAATACAGAAGCAATTCAAATTTAGCAACAGGAGTTTGATGGGATGCGAGCAATACGAGGAGGTGGCGTAC
>KE504880.1:134939-164752 GCA_000441515.1 Elaeis oleifera | reverse complement strand
TCTTTATAATTAATTAGTTTATTGCTTTGGTAGTTCATAATTCAACAACAATTTCTTCCTTTTCTCTAAAGCTCGCCTGAGCAAGCATTTAAATACAATTTAAAAATCTAATTCCTCGTGGGATCGAGTCGTACTCGTCGGACGTGCTACATTGCACACCGTGCGCTTGCGATAAATTTAAGACATATCACCTATTGACAGTATATGCAAAGTCAGGTATGATAAAGTTTACTAGGTATCCCATTGAACCAATTAATTGAGCATACCTTTTTTGTTTTAATGGTTTGCCTAAATTTTCTTTAAATGTATACTAGAGTCATAAGGAATAGACATGGACTTACAATCAAAGTATCCAAACTTTTTAATAATTATTCAGTATAATGAGATTGAGACATGATGATTTTATTAGATTCTCTAATAATTTTATGTTTAAAATCACATTAACTTGTCTCAAGTCTTTCATATCAAAATTTTAAGAGGGAAAGCTTTTTATATTATTAATCACATTCATATTAGTGCCAAAAATTAGAATATCATCTAACATATAACCTAAATACTTTTTGATCATTAATTTCTTTACAGTACGCACATTCATCAGTCATATTAACATGAAAATCATAGTATAAAATGGTTGTATCAAATTTTTCATGCCACTGTTTGGGAGCTTGCTTAAGTTCATACAAGATCTAGTCAATTTGCACATTTTATGTTCTTAACCATGGATAATAAAGCCCTTCGGTTGATCCATATAAACCTTTTTTCTAGATCATCATTAAAAAAAGCCGTTTTTACATCTATTTGGTGAATTATAAGTTTATGTGTAAATGCAAGTGCAAGGAGAACCCTAATAGTAGTAGTCCTAGCTACAGGTGCATATACATCAAAATAATCCATATCATGCTTTTGAGTAAAGTCCTTTGTGACCAATCTAGCATTATATGTTTCTATGATTCCATCAGACCTATATTCTTTCTAAATAACTATCCACAACCTATAGGTTTGCATCCGAATGGTAAATCAGTTAATTTTCACATTTGATTTTGCATGATAGATTGAATTTCATTATTTATGGCTTTTTCCAAAATAAAGCATCAATTGAATTCATGGCATCTTCATAGGTATTAGGAGTATCTTCTACAAGTAGGGCATAAAAATCATCTCCAAAGTTTTTCTCTACTCTAGATCTTTTACTTCTTCTAGATCGCAACTTAGTTTCTTCATCTCTAATCCTATTTATATTAGAGCTGACGATTTGATTATTATCATTTTGAATTTTATTTAGTGTTCTTATTTATAGGTAAAGATGTTTTCAAAATATGTTGCATCTCTAGATTCAATTATTGTATTCTTAGAAGTTTTACTTATTTCTAAATTAATTATAAGAAATCTACTTGCATTGCTATTTGAGACATAACCAATAAATATAGAATTAACAATTTTAGGGCCCATTTTCTTCTTTTATTATCTAAAATTCTAACTTTAGCTAGGAATCCCCATATTTTAAGATATCCTAAGTTAGGTTCCTTTATTCTCAAAGTTCATAGGGAGTATTATCATTATTTTAAAAAAATTCTATTAATTATATAACATACAGAAATAAGAGCTTCCCCCACAAGTTCTCGAGCACATCCGAGCTAAGTATCATTGCATTTATCATATCCATTAAAGTCTTATTTTTCTTTTAACTACACCATTTGATTGGGGAGAGTAGGGGACTATCACTTCATGAATGATAACATGATTTTGACAACACTGATTTATATCATTAGAGGTATATTCTCCTCCTTTATCGAATCTTAAGATTTTAATTTTTTTTTATTGATTTTCAGCTTCAGATTTAAATATTTTAAATTTTTTAAGCACTTCATCTTTTGATTTAAGTAAGTACATACAATAATATTTAGAAGAGTCATCTATAAATATTACAAAATATTTATTGCCACCTCAGGATACTCTTTTGGAGTCATACACATCACTATGAATTAATTCTAAGATATCACTATCTCGATCAATAGATTTAAAAGATTTTCTAGGTATTTTTGTTTGAACACAAATTTCCCATTTGTTATCTAAAATACCATGTTTTGGAATCAAATTCAAGTGCATTAGTCTTTTAATGGAATTTACATTCACATATCCAAGTCTACTGTATCAAAAGTTTCAATATTTAAAATTTGAAAATTATTATAAATAAATGAAGGAGATATATTAAGTTTGAACAATCCATCAGTTAGAAATCCTTTGCTAATAAAAGCAATACCTTTAGAGATTACAACTATATTACATTAAAACATAAGTCTATAGCCTTGTTGCACTAAAAAAGAACCACTAATTAGATTTCTTCTAATCTTAGGGATATGATAGACATCATAAGAATTAAGATTTTTCATATGTGTTTTAAATTAATGTGACCAACTCCAAGCACACATGCCGATGCATCATTCCCCATCATCATCACTCTTCTACTTGAGACCTGATAAGTGAAAAACTACAAGCAAACAAACATGCATGAATGTTAATTCTGTGTCTATCCACCAATCATTTATTTCAATAGTCATGTTCACTTCAAGAGTGAAAAGAACAGACATGAAATTAGTCTCAGAGGAGCCGACCCCAGAGGTCACCATGTTGACCTGAGGACGACGGACGGTCGGACCATTCTTCTTAAGCACAATGAGAACAGACTTCTTATAAAAGCAATCCTTTGCTAAGTGATTGGTCCTCCTACACACGAAGCAGCAATGACCATTTTCATCCTCAGTCTTTTATCTTTTGTTATTATTATTATTTTACTATAGTGAAAATATTTTATTATTATTATTTTATATTTATTTTGATGGTTTTGATTACTACGAGGCTTAGGCTGATCTTCTATCATATTCACCTTAGGTTGCTTTTCATTAAAGATTTTATCTTTGTTTCTATTTCTCTCTTTAATTCTTATAAAGTTTAGAACATAGTTAAAGAAAGTTTTCCTTGGATGTGATTAATTTATTTATATAGCTAGACCATCATGAGTGCAACTTATCAATTAAGCTAGCTACAAGAAAATTTCATCAAGTGTCACACCACTAGATTTAAGTTGTTCAACCATATGCTCAAATTCTAGTAACTAATCATTCATGAGCTTGGTGTCCACTAGCTTGAATTATATAAGATTTGAGGTCTTGTACCTCTTTTGACCAGGATCTTCTTGATCATATTTTTGTTCTAGGGTTAATCAGAGTTCTTTAGCACTTTTAGCACCACAAAAAATATCATAAAATCTCTCTGAGAGAGCACTCAAGATGCAGTGTAGGCAGTGGTAGTCTAAAAGTTATGGTGATAAAGTAGATGAAAAGGTGGTTCGAATTTTTGGATATTATTAGAGGAGGCCCCACATTCTCTACCTCTCCCACGACCCCTACCACACCCATGACCACCTTCAATGGGCTCAATCATATCCAAAGGATGAGATTCACTATTATTATCTTCAATGGGGTTGACAATGGCGGAGATGAGGCCAAGGATAGTTAACCAAAATTTCATTTAATTTGCCATCTACGGAAATTATATCCATCAAAACAGTTTGGTTTGACTGAATAGGATTCATCTAATAGTTGGGTGAAGGGTCGTATTTTAATTTATAAAAATAGATAAAATATCTAAAGAAGAAATGCAAAATTTGAAAATAAAGAGTAATAAAATAAATTATCACTTTAATCTATACAAATATGAAGTCCTTTGTGATCTAAATAATAAAGATTTATCGAGTGCCTATGTTATATTACCCCTCCACGTGCAAGGCTACTGGTGGTCGCTCTCAGAGATACAACAATCCGGTGAAAGATCACTTATTCTTCCCCGTCAGCATGGCTCCAAGGAGGTTAGATGCGAATTGAAGAAACTTGCAGGGCCCAATGTAATGGATGAGAGCAAAAGTGAAGAAGTATGTAGTAGAATTTCTTATGTATGTTTCTCCTTTCATTCTAGCCCATTATATAGACTAGCTACAACAGGGAGAGAAGAACCTAATAAAGAATGATGGCTCATAAAAAGGAGTTCCGAAACAGCCTTCATAATAGAACAAACCAAATGAGAAAGTCCAATGAATAGATTTGTTAAAAGATCATTCTCATGCCTTTCTCATTGGATCTAGTCTTATATGAGCTAATCAAATAAAGCAAAATATGAATGACAAAATAAAAAAAATTTGACAAATCAAATAGAGCAATATATAAATGATAAATAAAGAAGATATTAAAAATTATTATTATTAAATTTAAATCACAATAAAATTACTAAATCCAACAAAACAAACCATAGCCGTAAAGTCTTGAAGAAATAAATAGCACCCTCATCCACCCATTTAGATGCACATATAGAATCCATGGCTCTTTACAGAGTCTATGGAGAGAGCTCCACCTCTATCAAAGCCGCAAGCATACCGATGGTTATTATTGAGCAGTTCCAATTACTCATACAGTATATTCAGATGTTGATCATGATCGTTCAAAATCTGAAGCAGAATATTACCAATCAGCGGCAACATTCTTTTTAAGCAAATCACTTCATGAAGAGGCATATATTCCTTAAATCAACACTCTCGAGCCTAGAATGACCAAAAGTGATTACCAGATCGTATAAAGTGGTCCGCAAGGGCCAGGTGGCATGTCCCCATTTGCACCTGGAAAATCTAGACACGTCGGCTAAAGCTAAAGCTAAAGGAATAGCATATCCGGCGAATTATTCCCCACCGCCGCGCCCCCGTTCCAGCTGACGGAAGGCCGGCGTAGAGCGCACGCCTCTTTGCAACGCACTCAGAGGAATTCTTTCGCATACTTGTGATCCGCCATCCGCCTTCCTCATATCTATCCATCTCCTTCGTTAATGCATACATTGGACGGATGAGATGCTTTTGATTGAAGAAACAACGGCAAAGCATTAATCCCTGTAAAAAATTCTATGCACGCGTCCTGACGAAAGAATTCTCCAAATAATTCGGCATTTGAGCGAACCACGTGAATGAATATAATAACAGGTGGACTCGTCAGACGTCACTTGCCATTCGTCGCAGTTGCCATGTTCCGCAGGAATACCGTAACAGAGTATATCGATAACCGCATCGTTAATATAAAATAAAATAAATAAATGAAATCACCTCAATGGACGGATGTCATCGTGTGAAATGCATGGGAACAACTTAAAAGCATCGGGTGAGGACACTAGAACGTAAAATAACATTAAAAATTCGATATTTTGTCTCATCTTGAATATGGACCTTTCATCTGACCGTCCGTAAAATTGTTGAATACCCAAAATAAAGAAGATATTTCAGATATCGTAACACTATTTTTTCTAGAGATACACTGAAATGGTCCGAGTTATCGGGGTTTTCAGTGAATCAGTGATAGCAAAATAGTCATTTCGTCACCAAAAACTACTCGGGCCCGGCAGGAGTCGAACCAGGAAGTCGGTTTCAGCCCAGTCCGGGCTTCTGTATGGTACGCTTGTTAGCTGCTCTGAAACAGGGAGTGTATCATCACAAACTGTGGTGGGGATAACCCGCGCGCGGTTTAAGACTACGCCGCCGTCCTGGTCTCCAGAAGAACAGATTTCTTTCTATATAAACATATCAAAGACCCGTTCGAAGATCTTATTACTCGATCTTCCCTCGTTCGCGTCCGAGAAAACCCTCCTCGAGAAATCTCGCAAGGTATCGATCGGTTTCATCTTTTTCGATCTTCAAGATATGTTTTTCTTCTTGTTTTTTGGGATCGAGATCTTGGTTTTGTCTATTGGTTTTTCCGGATCAGATATTGGTTTATCTTATTTCTTTAGATGAAATCCATCGGGTTAGTTTTTATGCGGAGTTCTGATTCGATCTCTCCGTATGAAATTTTCTTCTCCGATCTGATTTGATGAGTTAGAAGGTTTTGGAGTAGATCGTGTGCTAGTGTTGTTTGGTTTTATTTGTTTTGATCTTTGATGTTATTTTTGGAAGCATTTGGAGAGAGATGGGGAGCTCTGAGTTTTCGTGGAAATTGGCTGATCACCCGAAGCTTCCAAAAGGGAAGACGGTGGCCGTTGTGGTTTTGGATGGATGGGGCGAAGCCAATCCCGATAAATACAATTGCATTCACGTCGCCGAGACTCCTGCCATGGATTCACTCAAGAAGGTATAAGGGTTTTTTCCCCTCCTCATGTTACCTGTAGGTATGGTTCAGTTTGTCCAGATCTGCGGTCGTTTCTTTTCCGGCCCGCCAAACGTACTTATGGGGGTTTTAGATGTCTATTGGTTTTTTAGATTCCTGTTTAAACTTTTATAGACATCGAATAATAGGATATCTGCAAATTTAATGATACTCTGATATTTCATAAAGCATCCGTGTTTTCATTTGATGTTTAATTTTATATACATACCATGTCATGAATGTAATATACAGCTTCTACATAGTACACTTACCATTAAACTCAGCCCTCTTATTGTTTGTTTTTTATTAATTAGAACCCTCTAAACCACATTGAATTCTAATTTACTATGAATAGGATTGTCATATGAATGAACATATCGAATTCCATTGCTTTTGCTTTCCTGTTTTCCTGTTTTTGTTTCTCTGAAAATCAGTGAATAAAAGGAGATTGTTTTTGAAGATAGCATTTGCACAGAACTTCTGATATTCCTTGCTTTTATTTTCCCTCATTTTGAAAGCAGTAAATCTTTTCCTATGGAAAACTAAAAATTCAAAAAACAATTTCAGAAAACAAAATGATTTCATCATACATGTTGTTCACTCCAGTTCATCTTTCTCCTTGGATTTTTGAAAACAAAAACAGAAAACAGAAGCAATACCAAACAGGCCCTAAACTATTTACTCGAGCGGTTAGATCCTGAATGTAGTCATGTATGTATGTTGTATTATGGTTTGAGTAGCAATTGGTATCTCCTTTTAAGCCCTTCTAGAACCACAATTTTCTGCTACACCAAAACAATGGCTAAGAATAGTCATTATAATTTACAAATGAACATCAACTGTGGATAATAATTTGCAGAATAAAAGTATATTTTATAAATAATGTGGAGATTCACTTTCTAAAATTGTTATACAAATCAATGTACAAGGAAAGAACAAATAAGTATTTGTTAGAACTGTTATATAAGAGCTATTTTAATGGAATAACAACTACATATGGTTCTTGTTATAATGCATTTCGTATATATGTATAGCATGATGTGAGGCTTCTGTGTCCGTTTTAACAATTGATGTCATGTTATAGAGTCTGTTGTTACAGACCATGCAGTATGTTTCATGCACTTTCTCTGGCTTGTCACTTCGACAAAGATGATTTCATGACCTAAGTTGTAATTATCTGCTGATCCTTATTTTTACTCAAATTGAACTCAACGATTTCATGAATTATTTGTGCTTCGAGATAAGTTATTAACACTGATCATGTTCTTTCAAAAGGGTGCTCCGGACAGCTGGAGGCTGGTAAGGGCTCACGGCACAGCGGTGGGACTTCCTACTGAAGATGACATGGGCAACAGTGAAGTAGGTCACAATGCATTAGGTGCAGGACGCATCTATGCCCAAGGGTACAATACTCAACAATGCACCGTGCTTCTTTGTAAAAGCAATCATGTGCTATTCGGGCTGTCTTTTAGTATGACGAATGTTCTAGTTATGCTTACTTTTGAATCTTACATCTTCAGATAAATTTAATATGATTGTGCTTAACTAAAAAAAGAAACTATCTATTTTTTACCATAATATAGGTTATGTTAAAAAATTTTTAGAAATATGTTTACTGCCTTTTATTTTCAGATGAAAATGGTCATCTCTTTAATGTGATTTAGATTTGTTATATAAGTTGGTCATTATCTGTTTTGTATGGACCAAAACTTGTGATGTCTATTATTGCAATATGGCTACCAAAATGCTGTCAAGTCTTCTTACACCACCTACTTTACATCTGAATTATTAACAGAACAAACATTTTAAACAAATCAAGAAAGTAAATCATGATTCTTATTCATTGAAGGACTGTTCAGAACCCCACCACATTTGATCCAACATACCATTATGATGCGATTACGGCAACTTACTATCACCTTGATCATTTTCAAAATTCAAAATTTATTCACATATCACAACTTTTAGACATGCATATTCACGGTAACTTAATCTTGTATTCCTTTTTTTTTTGGTATGAATTCCCTTTTTATTTAACTTTCCGTAATCATTCCAAAACTTCTTGAAGTAAAACCTAATAAAATCCAAGCAGAGACTACCAATAGAACTAAATTAAGTTAAGAAAAATCAAGTAGAACCAAAAAGCTGTGCTATTTGATCACCTTTTATTCTATAATAGGTTTCTTGGTTTCATGCTGTTGCATACTGAATTAAAGTTTCCCTTTCTGGATTATAGTGCTAAGTTGGTGGATCTTGCACTTGCCTCTGGAAAGATATATGAAGGGGAAGGTTTTAAGTACATCAAAGAATGTTTTGATCAAGGTACTTTGCATCTCATTGGGTTATTGAGTGATGGAGGTGTTCACTCTCGGCTAGATCAGTTGCAGGTACAGATAAAGAATTCTCAGTTCTCATCTGATTGGTGTTTTATGTATGTATCTATGAGTACCTTAATAATTCATTTTCTTCGCAGTTGCTACTGAAAGGTGCTAGTGAGAATGGTGCAAAAAGAATCCGTGTGCATGTTCTTACCGATGGCCGAGATGTTTTGGATGGGTCAAGTGTTGGTTTGTTGAAACACTTGAGAATGATCTTTTGAAGCTACAAGAGAAGGGTGTTGATGCACAAATTGCTTCTGGTGGTGGTCGTATGTATGTTACCATGGATCGCTATGAGGTATCTCTTAAGATATCTCTATCTATTATATCTGCTATATAAGCCATATATAAGATAGTGATTTATCTTATAAGGAGGATCTGAATTCATGCTTCATATCTTCTCTCAAAATATCATGATTCGTATTTCATTTTACACTTTAGGAAAGACTTATGGAACTTTCTTAGGTGGGGACCTACTGAATGTTTTCCAAAGAATATTGTTACTATATTGTCTCTTTTTGTGCATTTTATGTCCTTGACAATCTTAATGTTTATGAAAATATCTTTAAATCTTTTTCTTATAATTTGTCACTTTCCAGGTAAGCTCCTTGTTTATGTATTTTCCAAAACCTTTTACTCCAATTTATGCAGCAAAGTTCCACAATGTACAGGAGCATATCTTCAAGAGCAAATCTATTTTATTTTTGCCATTCTTTATTCTAGCGAAACACTGCACTGGTTTATACTATTTGTACAGTGGATTCAAATTTTGCAGTTCCTTTGGAATTTTTGCTATTATAGACATGTTATTGGTAGTTCATACAGCTGGTTTTGATGAATTCTCAGGGTTACTGAATAGCAACCAAATAATTTGGGCTGCTGATTAAAAATATCATTTATGCATTTTGCAGAATGATTGGGTGTTGTTAAGCGTGGTTGGGATGCTCAGGTTCTTGGTGAAGCACCACACAAGTTCAAAGTGCCGTTGAAGCTGTGAAAAAGCTCCGGGAAGTTCCCAAAGCCAATGATCAGTACTTGGCCCCTTTTGTTATAGTTGATGAGAGCGGCAAGGCAGTTGGGCCAATAGTGGATGGTGATGCGGTTGTAACATTCAACTTCAGAGCAGATCGTATGGTCATGCTTGCTAAAGCACTAGAATATGAAGATTTTGACAAATTTGACCGTGTTCGCTTTCCAAAGATTCGATATGCTGGAATGCTTCAGTATGATGGTGAATTGAAGCTTCCAAGCCATTATCTTGTTTCTCCTCCAGAGATAGAGAGAACATCAGGAGAGTACCTAGTGCACAATGGCATCCGTACTTTTGCTTGCAGGTATTGTACTATGCATCACAAACTTTTAGGTTGTTTGGAAGTTTCATAACAAATGGCATGTGCTTATTGGTGGTCAATCAGATTGGAAATGAAAGGTGGGTTCCTTGTTTTTCATATAATCATTTCAAAGTTAAATGAACTGTTACTCTTGGAAAAAAGCATGGAGATAATGTTCTCATAAAACTTATATATATATGGTTTGTGTTCTAACTTGTTTTCATAAAACTGGAGAACCAACACCATAAGAAACCTCAGGTACTCATTTTATCATTTCCTGATATGAGCATGTGCTTATGTTAACCATGCATGTATGGTCATTAACTTGCATCTGTCCAAATACGTGCTACCAATTTTAGTTTGTTGACCCTAAAGGTATACAGGAATGCCATATGTGGTGATTGCATTATTAGTTTCTCAGGGAACATCATTGTGACCAATATTTCTTGTCTTACTCACAATTTACTGGTGTTATTTTGAATTTATGTGACTGAACTTTAACAAAGCATGATGCAATTACTATTATCCTATATGTAACTTTGACACTTCTCCTAAAACCAATAGTTTATATTTACTTTGTAATTTTGAGTTTTATGAGGCCACTCTATCACACTGGTTATTTGTTACTTGCATGGTGCTTATTTTCATTTTTTCTAGAGGCATCAGTATAATTACTATGCCTGTTCTTTGAAGACGGGCTATAAGTGCATTATTGCTTTCATATCTACTACAAGTTTGCTTACATGTAAAACCTTTTAATTTGCTGACAGTGAGACTGTCAAGTTTGGTCATGTCACCTTTTTCTGGAATGGGAATCGATCTGGGTATTTTGACCCATCTATGGAAGAATATGTTGAAATTCCAAGTGATACAGGAATTACATTTAATGTTAAACCCAAGATGAAGGCCGTGGAAATTGCTGAAAAGGCAAGAGATGCTATCCTTAGTCGCAAGTTTGACCAGGTAGAGAAAAATATCAGCTATAAGATGGAGTGGTTAGTTTCAGTTTTATTATGGTTCACACCATTCACTAGTCTGTTATTATAGGTTCGTGTCAACCTTCCTAATGGAGATATGGTGGGTCATACTGGTGACATAGAGGCCACTGTTGTGGCATGCAAGGCTGCTGATGATGCTGTCAAGGTGGCATTCTAGATTTGCTTTGACACTCTTTTCATTTAATTTGTGTAAAGGAATTCCTTTGGTTATCAAATAGTTTGCTTATGTCCATACTTGTATGTATTACCTTTCTGCTCTTAGATTTTGCACTTTAAAACTTTCAAAAGAAATGCAATCATTATACTGAGTTAAGTCAAACCTTGCTTTTTATTTCTCATGGGATTTCTATTCTGATTTTATGCATATTCTAGCATTTCACAAGTTCAAGATTGATTCAGAAATTGTTTTGTGAATTTTTGAAATGCATCCTTAATTTGAACTTGGCTAGTCATGAAATCATATTGTGCCGGTTAGCCCATGAATATTATTATGGAAAAGAGAAGGAAATGTCAAAGTTTTCTTAATGATGGAATTTATGGAGCTCTAATGCTGTTGTTTTCACTTTATATGAAATTGTTTTAGTTTCAGTTGACATAAAAATATAAATCCTTTCTAAATGTCTTGGAAAATGGATGAAGTAAGACACTGTTCTCCTCAAATAATTTGACTTTCAGTGGTTCTGAAACAGGCAAGGTTTAGGGTCTGTCAGTTTCCCCCTACCATTTTAAAAATAAAATAAAATGGAGGAACAATATGTTTGGTATTATTATTTTTGTTTTATATTTTTAGGAACTTTTTTTTTTTGGAGAAGTGAAGCAAACTTTGCTTTTATTTATTTTTTTTAAAGATCAATTTTTTTAAGTGAAACCGCCCTTCTTGAGATCGTCCCCACCACCTTTGTTGCCACCGCCTCAGTCACTGCCACCCGCGCTATCACCATTGCTACCCTGATTGTTGTTGTGACCGCTACCTCAATGGCCACCTCCACCTCCACCTCTACTGTCGCCACCGCCACCGCTGCTGCCGCTGCTGTCCCTGCCGCTGCCACCACTGCCATGTTCACCATAGAAGGTTGGAAGAGGTTTTTTTTCCTTTCAATTTTTAATGTTTACAGAATAAAATAGGGCTGCATGAAAAATGTCTATGTTTTGAAATTTTTTTAAAAAGAAGCAGCAGAATTAGTGTTTTTATTTTAAACATGGGATGCAAATGCTATCTTATTTTCTATTTAGAGTTTGTTATTTTTTTCAATGTTTGGAAGTCTATTTTTTGAGGTCTGAAGTTGCAATAGTGTTCAGGCTCAATATTTCTGATGGCACTTTACTTTGTGAACACTGATTAACTGCTCTTTAATTAGTTTCCCACTAGCAAATCGGTACCGAGCCCTCGTTTATCTGCCTTACTTTTTTGAACCAACAACTATTCAATATTAAGTTAGTTTTCAATGTGATACATAGTTTTACTGTTTGCTGTGTACTTTTGCTGAAGTAATGTCAGATCCTTCCCTACCAGTAGCAAAACTTTCCTTATCATGAACCTGTCATATAAGTATTTTACTTTATTTTGGGTTGAGTAGATTTGCTTTTATTCATAAGAACTCAATGCTTTTTATACAGATGATTCTGGATGCTATAGAGCAAGTGGGTGGAATATATGTGGTCACTGCAGATCATGGAAATGCTGAGGACATGGTAAAGAGGAACAAATCCGGCCAACCACAACTTGACAAAAATGGGACATTCAAATTCTCACTTCCCATACTCTTCAACCAGTAAGTATACTAAAAGATCTTTTCATCTTCAACAATAACAATAACTTCTTTGATCTTTTAGTCTAAGTTAATATGTATATGATAAATGTTCAAATGTTGAAGTTGGCTATAATCTGAACACTAGGTGTTTTTATTTAAAAACAATTTGAGGTATTCTGCTAGTTAGACTTTAGCTGCCCATGCCATATTGTTGTAGGAGATCATGTGCATATATTTCTAGTTGCCACATGTACTGCTGCTTGTCTAAATGAAGTGTTGGAAGGTGACTGTGAGATCTTGATGGGAGACTCTTGGCAAAATTTTGCCATGCGTTTTGCATATAATATAACTAGTAATGACTGGTCACAACCTGCAGTACTGTGGCTGGGCCTTTTATCTAATTAAATATTGGTAGTTGATTGCCTTTACAGAGTGGATCTGAAACGTCTTGTATTCTAGCAAAAGCTTTGCATCAGGATATAGATAAACTTGTGCAGGTCCTAGTTTTTTAAAAAATTATTGTCGATTCGTTAGAGGCATTTATAGGTCATGGAAGCTGGATCTGGACAACAGTATTAGGATCTACAGCTCAAATTCCTATTTATTGGTCATGGAAACTGAATCTGGACAACAGTATTTGGATCTATAGCTCATATTCTTACTATGGGAATATTATGGATAGCTTGACCTAGATGGTCTTTGTCTAGACTTGAACATGATGGATTTCAAAGGAAATATAGAACATTTGCATTTGAAGGTTAGAAGCACTTCCACATCTTCAAGTAACTGAAGAACATAATAAGTTGCATTTTTATCAGCATTAGAAGACCAGATGACATCGGAAGAGATTGCAAAGTAAGTACAGGTGGTGATTTTAAGTGGGATAATTTTGTAGATTAAATAAAAAAATGGATCAAAGTCGATCAAATAGGCAGTCTGGAAAATAAAATGCCAGACATCTATGCTGCTCTTTCTTCTTTCTTTGTGTCAATGCCTCACCGACATCTGGGGACACCCATTCTCCAAGTAGATATAAGTTGCATTTATCAATATCATGGTTCTCCAATTGTGGTAGTCTTAAATAAATTTGTTGCAGTTGTCATTTAGTAAGCTTCTGATATCAATTTTGCAACAGCATTTGTAAACTTGCTCTCGATTTACTTCCACTACCCTTTCCTTCTATGTGGATATGATAAATTTCACCGTGGTTTGCAGGTTCCCGTTGCCATTGGTGGCCCTGGTCTTGCACCTGGTGTCAGATTCCGGAAGGATGTACCCAATGGTGGCCTTGCCAATATTGCTGCTACCGTTATGAATCTTCATGGTTTTGAGGCTCCTAGTGACTATGAGCCAACCCTCATTGAAGTAGTTGACAATTGAATGCATCATCTAGTCGTAACTTAACGCAGGAGTTATATTGCTCCATTCTAGAGTCTGACTCAAATTCTACCACCAATACTTGTTTGATTGGAAGAGAGGTCTGAATAAATTCCTTTTGTGAAACTTCAATGTTTGTGAGCAGCAGTAGAAGCTGTTAAGAGTGTTATAATTTACCCTTTTTCTGGAGGAAGTTAATTGTGTGGGGGTTCTCCCGCCATGATTCTCCATGAGCATGTTTTAAGTGCCATGTACTTAGTGGGAAGCTATTTAAACTTGAAATAGACTGTATGCATTTTCTGTTATCATGATTGTCTTTTTATGCTACCCCCTTGTGTTTGTATTTTTAAAACTCTACGGTTGCATGTTTAATCCTGTCAAATTTTGAAGGTTAATGTGGTTAATTCTTAGGCAGCAGTGGTTCTTTGTGCAGTTCATGTGATTTCATCGCTGTCAGCTATACCACATTTTGGTGGAGATGAATTCTTTGCTGGTTTTGTTATGGTGTTGAAACTTGTTTGGTTTCCTCTAGTCTTTGATAGGATGAGGAAGGCATGCAATCTAGGAACAAATGTGATGGCTGGAGCCTAGATTTGCCAGCGGGTTGGGCCTGTTAGAATTAGTGATTTTGATGATATTCCAACGTCTCCCACTTGACCATAAACTTACTACGTTGCTAAAAAAGATTAGAAGGTGATATATTCCCATCTTCTGAAGCCATGGCAAAGTTTTGATTTGGGTTGATACGTTCTTTTATGGATATCCCTTATCCAATATTAGAATAATAAATGGATATGTAGTAAAATTAGAAAGAATAAAATAAGAAATGAATATATTAAAGAATCTAGAAGGGCTAAACTGAAAATTGATGGTATGAATATTAAGATGGAGATCTAAGAAGGCCCAGGTAAGGCTGCAAATGGATCGGGTTGATCCGTGATCCGATTAGATCCGATCCGAATCTATTTAAAGGCTGCAAATGGATCGGGTTGATCCGTGATCCGATCCGATTAGATCCGATCCGAATCTATTTAAAGATCCATGGAGCCGGGTCGGGTTCAAAAATTAGACCCGTTCATCTTTACGGATCGGGTTTGGATTTTCTGAATTTGGATCCGACCCGATCCGTGGAGTCTTTTGGGTTAATTTGGATCTCAAGATATATGATCCGATCCGAACCGGATCCAAATATAAGATCCAAACTCAATTAGAATAACTTGTCCAAATAAGAATTTGAGTTTGGGCCAGAAGAGTGACTCATCCAAATTCTTTCTTAAATCTCTTACTAAAATCTTTAATACTGTCACACTATTACAAGATGATTAATGCACTGCACAAGAAATGCCATTCTTACAGTTAATCTCAAAATTTTTCTAAAAGTCCTTCCACAAACACAAAGTAAACTGGGGACATACCAACAATTGTTCATAATTAAAATATTCAATTACTTGTTTACTGTTGTATATTACTATTGCTTTAGGGATGGTATACAATATTCACTATCAATGGCGAAGTGAGAAGACGTGAGAAGAGAGGAAAGGGAAGAATATCTATATGAAAAGATAGATATGGCCATGCTATTTTGCTGTCGATGTGACCTCTAATTCCACTTTATGTAGATTTTTAAATCCATGATCCGATCCGACCTGAATTAGACTCGAACCAAATCCGCATTTCATGGATTGGGACTGGGTTATATATGGACCCGACTCGACCCAAATGATCCAATGGGTCAATAAATTCGGTCATGGACCCGATCCGATCCGATTCGATTTTTATTAGGATGGGTATGGATCCAATATCAAGACCCGATCAAAAAATCGGGTCGGGTCGGGATCACTCAAGATCTGATCCGACCCGACCCATTTGCAGGCCTATTTGTGTTCAAGCAGGTAAGGGATGGAGGGAAGGATTGTGATGGCTCTAATGTGAATATTTGATGGAGGATTGTGATGGCTCTAATATATATGAATATTTGATGAACAAAGAGCCATAAAGCTGACTCCAAATAGTTGGAAAAGGTAGGCCGCTTGGTTGTCATAGATGGTGAGTCATCTAGTCAAAGTTTGGATGCTCACTTAATTGTTTTTGTAAACCTTTTGTTTTAGATATATGCAGAATATTAATTTTAAACATCTAATCATTTCTTGCTATTGAAATCCAACTCAACTCACAGCCCATGCGTAGCTGGGAAATAGTGTAGCAGTTCCTTTTGCAGCTGACCAGCACTTTGTCGCAAGATTTTTAAATCTCAATATATAGATTATCTTGGTGAATGACCGAGATCAAGATGAATGGAGATCTCAATTTATCTTAGCTGATGTGGCATATGGGAAAGTTTGGAGGGAAGAAAGAGAGAATAATAAAGGAGGAGGGGATGATGGATGAACAACACAAACAGATGAAAGCCTTGCATTTTGGATGAGGTCCCAAGACATTGCCAGTAATATTCACATCAATATAGGTGAATCTCTCTCTCCCTTTCTTACAAAAAAAAAAAATGCAGCTACAATTGTCTTTTGCAACTTTATTTCATCATTTATATGTTATTAAGCCACATTATAATTATAATGTTGCTACTACAAATGTAATAGTGGCTCCATTAGGTACGTTATCAAGTCATATTACATCATAGTTTGGGTACTAGAACTTTAATAGTAACAGCATCATCAGTATGTGATCAAGCCATAGTAAACTAATTATGTGTCAAAATTTTCTCACTAAGAGCATGCATCTTATATCCATTAATTTTGCCTACACGTGCAAAGTACAACAGGCATATTTTTGCAAGTGATGCTATGCAAGCAAGTCTTGTGCATATAAAACGTTCATTCTGATTGGTATCACCAACTAAAAATTAGTATGAGAGGTGGTTGATTGTTGAGATGCCATTCTAATATTAGTGGATCTAAGCAACTTCTCATTTGCATATGGCAACATTTTAAAGAGAGAGCTATTATAAAAATATGTAGCTGAAATAATATTATATTTTAACCCTAGTTTTTAAGATATTATTTTGGTTAGTTGTTAATTTCTGTTACAATAGTAAATAGTGGCTATTTAACATCATTGTTTATTTTGAGATGTGTGTTGTTAAAAAACTACCATGATAATAATATCGTTATGGGCTCATTTGGTTTGAGGAAAAAATTTTTCTTCTCAGAAATCAACTTCTCAGGAAGTAACTTCTTACAAATATAATTTCGGCATATTTAGTTGACCATAGAAAATAATTTATTTCAAATTGATTTATGTTTGGTTGAACATCCATTTTTTTGAAAAAAACTGTGTAAAATACCTATTATACCTTTAATAGATATAAAGTCCTATCTTTTTGCTTCCATATTTTATATAAATAAAATATTATATATAATAATATACCAATATAAATATTAATATATTAATATAAATATCATCTTAATATTAATAAAAATAATATATTAGTATAGATATTAAATAATATTAATATTTATATTGGTATAATATAATATTTATATTAATATAAATATTATAATATATTAATATTAATATTAATATAATATTCTATTAATTTTGCAAGGAGGATAAAATGAAGATTTTGACATATATCACTATTCAATATTTCATCTTAACTATCTATTAATATTTATAAAGTTTAATCAAAAAAAATATTTTTGAAAAGAAAAAAAGACAATCAATTTACATACTAGGAGAAGTCTTAAAATCTATCTTGTTCATGGATTTCTTTTTCTCTTCTCTTAAAATTTCAATCAAAGAAGATAACCCCTTTTCACTTCTTAGGAATTACCTTTCCTCCTCCCACTTTATGCGAACTAAATGAGGCCTGTAACATTGCAGACACTTATATACTCAAAACATACAAACCCTTTTCATAATTTTATTTAAAATTAAAAAAAATTCTATTATCATAAGAATGGAACTCTATTATTTTACCATCCATCAATAGCTTTCAAATAATGAGACGCGGTCCGTGCGTTCATTTTTGCGTTCCGTTCCTCATCACACATCCCACATTTCACCATGGAGCCGAGCCAGAGCAGAAAAAGAGGGGAAACAGAACGTCTGCTTTCCTCGTTCCCTTCCAACTTATCGGTTACCTTGTCCCCCCTCCGCGTGTTCTCGCTCCCAAACGGCTCCCATTACCGCGTATCCCACGCACTGTGCTTCCCTCGTTAATCGTGCTGGGCCTGGCAATAGATGAAGAGAGAGAGAGAGGCGGGCATTTGAAATTTGAAACACAGCTCCCTAACGTTAACATAACGTCTCTTCCTCCCACGTGATATCAACCCCCTTCTGTCCTCCGCCTCCCTCCCCCCCTCCCTCCCTCCCTCCCTCGCCATGGCGTCCCTCACTCCGGGGGTCCTCGTGAAGCTCCTCCAGTCCATGGATACCGACGCCAAGGTCGTCGGCGAGCACCGATCCGCCGTCCTCCAGGTCATCGCCATCGTGCCCGCCCTCTCCGCCTCCACCGCCCACGACCTCTGGCCCTCCCACGGCTTCTACCTCCAGCTCTCCGACTCCGCCTATTCCACCTACGTCTCCCTCTCCGACGCCGACGCCGACGCCATCCTCTCCAATCGCCCCAGCTTGGCCAGCTCGTCCACGTCGACCGCCTATACTTCGCCCACCCGTCCCCGCGCATCCGGCGTCCGCCCCTCCCCGGGCGCCCCAACCTTTCTCGGCTCTCCCGAGCCCCTCGTCGCCCGCTCCGATCCCTCCCGCCGAGGCTTCGTCATCCAGCCCGCCTCGCCTGCCGACGCCGGCCCTCCTCTTATCCCTTCCTCCTCCCTCAGATCCAACCTTTTCCGGAGGATAACCCGTTCGGTGAAGAAGAAACGGTTTCTGCTACCAAGGGGAACACGGGCGGCGAAAAAGAACGGTTTTGCTCCCAAAGAGAACGTCGTCGGTGCCGCTACCAAGACCGCCGGAGAATCCGCCGCCAAACGACGCTTCTCATCGCCGGCCGGAGCCAAACTAGCGGCAAGGAAGAGCAGCGGCGGTGGTGGGACAGGGGAGCAGAGGGATCCCTCCCCTGCTGTGGGACAGGGGAAGGCGGGTTCGAGGTCATCCTCCCTGCTTTGGCGGAGCAGCGAGAGGGGGCTCAAGGTCATCGTCGCCGGTCCCGTCCAAGTGTATCGTGCCGAGCCTGGTGGCAGCGAAGGAGGAGAACCGGAGAGTGGCGAGGGAACCATCCATTATAGTGCCATCGAGGTACCGGCAGCCCTCGCCAGTGGCAAGGAAGGCGGCAGGGTCACCCATGGGGAGGAGGAGCTCGATGTCTCCCGGGAGGAGGCTCTCAAGCGGGCTGAAGGCATCGCCAGCTGTTGGAGAGGGTGGTGGGGGTAAGAAAAAGGTGGGGATAATGGTTGCAGGGATTTCAAAGGTTTCAGATGCGCTGATGGGGTCCATTAAATCAGTTAGGAAGAGCTGGGATGATTCGGCGGTGAATACTGTGGTGTCTTCGGAGCTAAAGGAGAAGGGAGGGTCGAAGAGTAAAGTAGACAAGGGAGCTATTTTGAGAACTCAGGTAATTGAAATTTCTCTTGTTCTGGTTTGAGATTTGCTGCTTCTGCAAAACAGCTCTATTCATTTCTTCTTCTTGCCTGTATTGTTGGTTCATATTTATTTTTATTTGCAGTTTGATTTTAATGCTTTGCTTTGGTCAGACTAGGATGAGAAGATTCATTTTATTTTTATATATGTTTCATATCAAATTTGATTTTTACTTATAGAAAAATTGTTGATGAATTCATTTTTGTTCATCGGTACGGATTCATTTTTTTGAGAGAAGAGGAACAAAATGAGGAAATATACAGTTTTTGAAATTAATCTAATTAACATTCATATGGAATTCCTAATTCACTGGTCTCTTAATATGACAATCAAATGCAATTACTCGGGTCACCAGTTCACAAATCTCTTTAATTTGGCAAATCATGTGAACATCTGCTAAAATATCCTTGTCAAATGCTTCAGATGAAGTTAGTAGACATATTTGAAGTAAAAAATAGTAATGGTAATCTAGACTAAGGGTGAGAGATTTGTTTTAACGAAATGACATTTGAAGGGGCATTTCAACATACAAAATATTATGTGATCATTTTGTTTGCAGGTTTAATTTTATTTCTATAGGGTCATTCTAGATTGTTTCTTAGCTGGGTTTGATATGATTGTGTCCATGTCACTTGCAACAAGGAGGTTCAGCACTTACCACTTCTTCTCTGTACCCCTTGTTTTGTCCAAAGAATCGAAGCTATATCCTTATGACTTCTGAGTTAGAGAAGGATTGGTGTTTATAAGAACATTATTCTTGAATTTACCTGAGTGAGTTCCACCGATATTACACGATACTACTCAAGTTGTCGTGGCGGGTGCATAAAAGAAATTTGGAATGGTAATTAGGGCATAATTCAGGTTAGTGGAAAACATAATAATACCACTTGGGCAGGTTTATTTAGAACATGGCAACTGAACGGGAACTTGAATAAAGTCTAGATAAGTGGATTTTGCTGAATCTCAGTTTATGTGACATTTGTCAGTATGTCGAATGTGCCATGCAGTAATATACTAAAACTTTTCAATGTGATGTGATTCCTCATTGCACAAGTTCTTTTTTTTTTTTTTTCTAGTCATTCCTTCCAGCCTTTTTCACTCATCTTCTTCCACCTTATTGCAAGCAACTTTATCTAAAACTTTATCTATTTGAATGCTATTTTCTGCTTGTGATTCCTGTTATTGCTAGGGATCAATCTCTGCATGTGTCTTCTTCATATTTGAAGTCCATGCTTGTGTGAAAATGATGCATTATGCCAATTGTATTACTATGATTTTAGGCTGCTATATCGCAGAGAATCAGTGATGCTAGTGGGGCACAATCCAATGATGAGGAATCATCTCCAAATGAAAAGCCTAAACTGACTAAAAAGATTGAATTAACATCTGAATCAGAGAAGTCAAGCTGTGCCATCCCGAAAATTACAGTTCATGACCGCAAGTGGACTGATGGCAGCATCCCTTTGGATAATGTCTCTGATAACCTTGCAAAGCTTGGGAAGGTATTCTGTTAGACCCTGGCTGGTACCAGTGTATGCTTCCAAGATCTTATGCATACATGTTAAGATTGTTCTTTTTCACCAAATCCACAGCCATATTGTCAATTTGAATACAAGTAAAATTTCTACTTTATGCAAATGCAGGAGGCTCTTCAAAGGAAGAATATTGCATCCATAGCTGCAGCTGAGGCTCTGGAAGAGGCCTTGGCTATTGAGTCAATTATCAGGAGTCTAAGGTGACTATCCGTCCTTTCTTATGTTGAAAATGTTTGAACTGGTTCTTGATTAGTATCAACAGCTTATAGCACTAATTGTTTTCTTTGGCAGTATGTTTCTGATCTTTGTTCTTCATCAAAGGCTGGCAACCCTCGACCAACAATTGCTCGGTTCCTATCCATATACGATGATGTCCTGAAGTGGAATTCTATTGCTGAAACTCTTGCTGCTAGTCGCAAAAACAATGGACCTAGTGACATCGCATCCATTCAGCAAAGCAAATCAGCCTTTATCTGGGTTGAAGCAGCATTAGCCACAGATCTTGAAGTTCTCCATTTACTAAACAACCACACTGAATGCCTATCAAAACAAAGGGTGCTGAAAAACCTGTAGTTCCCTCTATGGATCCTCCAAGAATAAGCATGTCTAAGAAGAATTCTCTTGGAAACCCTGCCAGGAGCCACTCAAAGGTTCTGAGCAATGTCACAACCACCATGTGGACTAGAGGGTATGGCTTGGATGAAACAGTTGACCTCGCTAAAGATCTCCGACATGAGATGCAGGTTTGGTTTTGAAGTTTGTGGAAGAAGCTTTGGATGTTGGCTTCCGTTATTTGGGCAGTGTTCAGATGATGGCAAAAAAATGCTTGCAAAGACGGTGGTAAAATTGCAGAAGTTCTATCACAGTTGAAGCAGATCAATGATTGGTTGGATGGAGTGGGGAGGATACCTGAAGAGATGTTGAAGGAGAAAATTGAGCGCTTGAAACGCAAAATATATGGTTTCGTTATTAGTCATGTGGGGTCTGCGTTTGATAGCTCGGTTTCTCTTTCAAAGGCTTGATGACTCTTTATATTTGCACCAAGCGGTACATAACCTCTTGTTATGATTAAACATTGATGTAAGATCTTCTTAGAGATATGAGACTCTGTTCGGTTGCATTTGTGCTTATTTATTCTGATTAGTTGATGAAGTATTGTTATTGTTTTGGAATAAATAGAAAACCTGTTAGTGCAGAACCATTGTGCCTGAGGCTTATCAAGTTGGACCTGTGCAGATGTATTTGTGCATAGAAGAAAAGTTCATTCTTTGGCAAGCAGCAAGACAGGAAACATCTTTGGGCATTTAAGATTGAATAGAAAAGTGAGTTTCTATTAGTGCAACAATTGATTTGTTATTTGTATATAATTCTCAAATGAGGAACAGTATGCAATCTTTTTGGAAGATGAAGGAATGTGTCACGCTCTGCGGCGCCAAATGCACACCGCAGGGGATTTGTTCTCTTTTCCTTTCCCCGTGACAGCAATTGCAACAAGGCCGCAGTATTTTCCCAATTCCAGAACCAATTTAAATAGGAGTGGGGTCAGGGCTTTCGCGTGAAAGAATCATGGTCTTGTGCATGCAAGCAACCGCCAGACGGTTGTGCATGTAAAAAGTATGAGTATGCATGTGAAAGGTGGTAATGGTCTTTTGAGCATGCGTATGTTTGATTCGTGATTAGGATTAAATCAAAATCGGAATGGATTGAAACGAGATTGGAATGGTCATGTCTTCAATATATTTGGTTCATGATAAGATTCGAAGTTAGAATCGGAATGAAATTTGAATTAAAAAATATATAAAAATTGGATTTTGGAAGAGTAGAGCATTCCCATTCATTTTTGAAATTAGAATAAAAATATAATTTTCTCTAATCAAATGGCTGAAATGAGTACCGCTCATTCTCACCCCTACCAAATATGTCCTTAATATATCTGATCCAAGTGGCAAGTTCTCAACAAGAGGGCGTAGATTAGTTTCATGAATCGTAAATCCAGTTCAAATTTCAAATGAATGTGACCGTTGGAGCGGTTCTTTCTTGGGCCTTCCTCTTCGCCCACACGCTAGTCTCCTCCCTAGCCCCATGAAGTCCACCCCTCCTCCTTGTCGGCGGGCCACGCCAAATAAAAGTAATAACAAAAAACCCGGAGACCAACCGCCTCTTGCACTATTGCTTTCCCTCCGCTTCCATTTCAAACCTCATCACCTCTCTCACTCTATATAAACCTCCTATCTCGATCTAGGGTTTATATCGTTTCTCTTCTCTTCCCCAAAGATTGACTCGAGGGATCGATCGATCGATCGGTCATTTGTTAGGGTATCGGTGGACCGGTGTTTGTGGAGCAGAGGCGGGCGATTGGCTTTGGAGAGCGAAGACAGATGGAGCAGTACGAGAAGCTGGAGAAGGTCGGGAGGGACGTACGGGAAGGTGTACAAGGCGAAGGACAACGCGACGGGGCAACTGGTGGCCCTCAAGAAGACCCGCCTCGAGATGGACGAGGAGGGCATCCCCCCCACCGCCCTCCGGGAGATCTCCCTCCTCCAGCTGCTCTCCCAGAGCATCTACGTCGTCCGGTTCGAACGCCCTAATTTCTTTATCTCATTTTGATTCAAGATCTCTCTCTTCTCCCTTTATCTTATTTTTTCTGATTCAATTTTTTTTTCTTTGGATTTTATGTTTTGGTTTCTAGATTGCTGAGTGTAGAACATGTGGACAAGAACAGGAAGCCCCTTCTTTACCTAGTATTTGAGTATCTTGACACTGATCTCAAGAAGTTCATCGATTCCACCGCAGGGCCCAAGCCCCAGGCCTCTCCCACCATCCGTTGTTCAGGTGTGTAGTATCTTTTTCTCTTGTGATGCTACATGGTGGAGCGATAGGTGTTTTGGTTAGAAACCCTAGTTGACTCCAGTTTCTGGGAATTTTAGTGCATCTTTGATTCTTGGTGCGGTTCAATAAATTCAGTTTGGGTAGATGCAAGGAGTAATTGAAGGATTCATTCAATCTATTTTTTTGAAAAAAGAAGATTAGTGCTTCTGCTGTGAATGTTTTGAGGTGTCATCTCTGTTTCCGGTTTGTGAATGGATCATAACCAACCTTAACGTCCAGATTTTTGGTTTTCAGTCATAACTTGCTTTAACTTTTACCAGTATGCGGTGAAATTCTTATTGACAACAGCTTTTGAAGGTTACATTAATTTTCGTCCATTACAATGATTTCAATGAACAGTTATTTTTATTCTTTTACCCCTTCTTCTGCGATGTGTGCATGCTGGTAAGTTCTTGTTCCTTTTTTATGCAGAGCTTTTTATATCAGTTGTGCAAAGGAGTCGCCCACTGTCATAGCCATGGCGTGCTTCACAGGTTAGATTCTCCTCTTGATTCAGTTTTTAAAAAATCATTTACATGGAAACGATGAATGTATAACATCAAAACAGGGATTTGAAACCTCAAAATCTATTGGTTGACAAAGAGAAGGGCATTCTGAAGATTGCTGATCTTGGGCTAGGAAGAGCCTTTACCATCCCTCTTAAGAGCTACACCCATGAGGTCTTGCATTATCAGCCATACTTAGTTTCTCATCAAGAATCAACTTCAACCTAGTCTTGAGATTTTTCTAGTTGCGTTTGCTGACCATGACGCATTGTGGTTAATTATCCGAGTTGGTTTTATGCTGAATTAAGGAGTTTCTTTTCATTTATAGATTGTCACACTGTGGTATCGAGCTCCTGAGGTTTTGCTAGGAACCACCCACTACTCAACTGGAGTTGATATGTGGTCTGTTGGATGTATATTTGGTATGTTCTATCATCTTTTTTGTTACCGCCATGCATATTATATTTGTTATGTTCAAAGTGGTAGTTTGCTTTAGTTTTGAAATTGCAAGAGTATGTGTTCTAATCAAAGGTCCATTAAATTGACCTTCTTGTACAATTAATTTTGTTTGGAAGATGTGAACTTTAAATTATGGTATCAAAACAGGTCTCTGACTAAGTTCCTAACCTTTCCTTTCTCGTTTCATGTTAATCCAAATTGTGAGAATTAAGCTTAAATGTTTGATCACTTTTTTTCTATTTTCACTCATGTTGCCACTCTTGGCTTTTGACAACATCATTTTGGCTAGATGAATCTTACTTTCTCATGAGTCTAAACCACATGAATAATTTCTATTCTCAAATTTGGGATTGCTATGGCGCATTTTCATATTTTTCAAAAGGCGAATTAATCTTAGCCGTTCATTGTTTGTGGTTATTATAGAATATTTAGGTTAATAGGTATCCGCCTGGTTATCCTCTCAACTCCAAACCATCACCATTACTCAACTCTTTCGTTGTAATCCCATCCCCCACCAACTTCTCCCATACACCCCCTCTATCAACTCCTCCCATCCTACACCACCCACCACCCTTGGCTCATTGGCCTTCGAGTTCGATCCCTTCTACTTTCATTGTGGCCTTAATCCACATACTTTGAAACATCGATGGCTTTCTCCCTGCTGCCTGCTAACTACAGCTTCCCTTCCATTTAGACACCCTTATCAGCAACAAAAATGCCATCCAAAAAAGACTAAATCATATCAATTGACAAGAAGGAGAGTTCTGGTGCCAAGGGAAGGGAACCCCCTCTATCAACTCCTCCCATCCTACACCACCCACCACCCTTGGCTCATTGGCCTTCGAGTTCGATCCCTTCTACTTTCATTGTGGCCTTAATCCACATACTTTGAAACATCGATGGCTTCCTCCCTGCTGCCTGCTAACTACAGCTTCCCTTCCATTTAGACACCCTTATCAGCAACAAAATGCCATCCAAAAAGACTAAATCATATCAATTGACAAGAAGGAGAGTTCTGGTGCCAATCTTTCACTCAGGGCTTCCTTCCATTCTCAAACTCTGCTTTGTTCTCCTGAAAGGGAGCCTTGTAGGTATATATAGCTAGGGCTTAGAGGCCAATTTCGAGTTAGAGCAATGCTAGTTGAACCCAAATTTAGGACAACAGTTGTGGGATAGCTTATGTGGCGTGATGACATGTATATCTTACTGGATTTGTGAAAATTATTTTTTTAAAAAAAAAGAAAAAGAGAAAGGTCCGATTGCTTCATCTTCTTTGTCTCCATGTTGAGATGGAGGAACCTCATCACAGATTTGTCACCACCACCCTCATGGCAATTATTCCCCATCCCCTCCCTTTTCTCTGTTGACACCCTTTCCTCATCCCAAGCCGTTACAAGCCCCTCTCCCTAACAAACCCCCACCTCCTCGCATCTACACCACAGCCCACTCCCACCTATCAATGCCTTCTACCCATCCTCAGATGTTGCTATTCATCCACCACAACACACTACCCATCCATTATGACCTCTTGTCACTATCCCTCTTATCTATTCCCTTTGATTGCCTGTCCCTCATACATTGCCTTGAATTCTTTTTCTAATTTCATCACCATCTCGTTGTCCATCCCACCAGCAGATAGGAGGATGATAGAGGAGGGGTGGGGAGCAGGAGGGTGGCAGCGAGGATGTTAGTGAAGAGGGTGGCAAGGCAATGGATGGGGAGAGGATGTTAGTAGACCAAGGCAATGGAGAGGAGGACAAATGCGACAAGTAGGAAGATGAAGAGCATGGCGAGCTGGTGGACAAGGGAGAGGATGTTGGTGGGCAGAAGCAATGAAGAGGAGGGTGAAGGCGAGGAGGAAGAGGAGGTTAGAGGGAGGGTGGTAGCAATTATGACCGTTGAATGTGATGCAGTGCATCAAGTCACTACTTTATTTATTTATTTTGAGTGTGTTCTATTCTGGTTTAATTTATTGGGATCGGATGGCTAGGTTATCCTAAATCAAATCAAACCAACAATCATATCCCAACAAACTATTTCAAATATATCCTTATCCTACAACTACTCAAAACAACTTACAACCATATCCCAACAAACCAATTCAAATATATCCTTATCCTACAACTACTCAAATCAAACCAACAACCATATCCAATCTGGCGGCGTCATATGGCAAACGGCGAGATGTATAAATCTGACATGGAAAGAAGAAAAAAGGAAGAAGAAACTTTGGAAGGTTTAACCTATGTTTTATCTTGAATCCCTCCTTTTGGGATCGTCGTCGCTTCTTCCTCGCGAACGGACCCCTTTTCGACTTCTTTCCTCCTGTGACTCTTGGCTTCCTCTTCCCCATCTTGAAGCCTATCATCATGGTGCTGCTCTCTTTGGTGATTGTGGATACCCTGCATCATGTGAACTGGTTTAGACTTGAACCACTTCAATATATTTCCGCACCCAAGGTAACAGATCCACTCATAACCTTATCTTATGCTGTCTCTTATCCCATCATTAAAATCTAGCCATCTGAACTCAGTTTTAAGCCTGAAATGAACCTATTCCTTAGTACTTTATGTTGGAACTAGTATATGTAATTGATCTTAGAAAGTTTGTCTCAGTCATGGAACTTTCATCACTGTTATTTAATAATTTTGAATATGTTGCAATTTCTATTTAGTTTCAGCATTGATCTTTAAGAGTTCATTTAATAGATTGCATAGTATTTAGATTTACAACATATTGCATTTGTTCTTTTTTTTTCTTTTCTTCTTTTCTCTCCTATGTTGCATTGCATTGCTACAGTAGCAAGCTTCAGTACTGTGTTATAGTGTCTCTTTAAATGCATCAAGAGACCTCACTATCCTCAATAGTGTCTTCCTGTTGCACTTCTACTCCATCTTGATCACTCTCATTAGCATTTTCTATCAAGTTGGTCCTAGGTTGAAATTGTCTCAAAGGGCATTCATATGATTTATGGCTTGGTTGCCTACACTTGTAACAAGTGATACTGGTTCCTGAGGTTTGGAACCTAAAATTTCTTGCCTTTAGTATCACTAATAGGTTTCGGAGGGAGTTGAATGTCATTTTTCGGAGGGAGTTGGCTTTATAGAAAACTTCTCACTAGTGTTACCCTGTCGGAATGTCTGTCTCTTCAACTCAGACTCGGTCTTAAGTGTGTGACTATAGGCCACATCTATTCGCTGAAAATTGCAAAAAGTCAATTCATCCTGAATTTGAGGGCGAAGTCCAGCAAGATAGTGAGCTATCCGCTGTTCTTTATCTTTCCTAAAGTTATTACGGGCTTGAAGGTTATAGAATTCCTCGATGTACTCTTGCACCATTTTAGACCCTTGCCTAAGGTTGTGAAGCTTTTGGAATAAAGTTTGTTGGTAATCGGTTGGAAGGAATTTACTCCTAAGCTTCTCTTTCATTCGTTCCCAAGCGGCAATCTTCTCTTTGCCCTTTCGAACCCTATCGTTTTGTACCTACTTCCACCAAACTAGGGTATGGCCTTTCAACTTAAGGGGGTGACAAATTTGACTCTTTTATCCTCAAGTAGTTCTTTCCATTCAAAAAATTGTTCTATCTTGTCAATCCAATCCAACAACAAAATCAGGTTCTAACCTACCTTTGAACTCACCGACATCTACTTTGATACCCTAATCCCAACGTGCGGTGTTCGTTTGACATTGGTTTGGATGGTTTCTCCTAAAAGGATGGTTGGCTTCTATCTCAGGATCACTCTCTGATTCAATTAATCCCCTCCACTGGGCTAATGTTGGGTACTCAAAGCCTCTAACATTTGTTGTATTTGGTTCAGTTGGGTTTGCATGTTTCTAATGGACTCTTGTTGTTGTTTATAGGCCTCTCTCCAATCCCTAGGGTTTTTGGATGGTTGTTTGCCATTCTACTGTACTAACAGCTCTGTGACGGGGAGATGGGGGCTTAAGAAGTTGTGGATAGCAGACAATGGTGCCAATTAAAGGGTTCTAATTTCAGGATAGCAATAGAGTTTCTGTGAATTTTTGGACAGCAAACGATGTTTCAAATTTTGAGCAGCGAACAAAGGTTTACAAGAAATAAATTTTAACAGCAAATATACAATGATGATTGAATAAGATGCAACCTAATAAAAGCTAAATGTAAGCTAAAGTCAATCCCTAAGGTCAGAACTTGCTCTGATACCACTTGATGCATTTAAAGAGACACTGTAATATGGTACTAAAGCTGCTACTGTAGCAATACAACATGGGAGAGAAAAGAAGAAAAGAAAAAAAGAACGAATGCAATATGTTGTAAATCTAAATACTATGCGATCTATTCAAATAAACTCTTCAAGGCCAATGTTGAAATTAAATAAAAATCAGCAACATGTTAAATTATTAAATGACAGTGATGAAAGTTCCATGACGGAGACAAATTTTTCAAGATCAATTACATATACTAGTTCCAACATAAAACACTAAGAAATAGGTTCATTCCAGGCTTAAAATTGAGCTGAGATGGCTAGATTTTAATGATGGGATAAGAGACAGCATAAAGTAAGGTTATGGATGGATTGTTACCTTGGGTGCAGGAATATGTTGAAGTGGTTCAAATCTCAGCTGATTCACGGGATGCAGGGTATCCACAACCACCAAAGAGAGCAGCACCGCGATGATAGGCTTCAAGATGGAAAGGGAACCCAAGAGTCACAGGAGGAAAGAAGCCGAAGATGGGTCCGTCCGCGAGGAAGAGGCGATGATGATCCCAAAAGGAGGAGGGATTCAAGATAGAAGCATAGGTTAAATCTTCCACAGTTTCTTCTTCCCATGTCAGATTTATACATCTCGCCTTTGCCACATGACGCCACCAAGTTGGATATGGTTATTGGTTATTTTGAGTGGT
>KE504880.1:102978-120250 GCA_000441515.1 Elaeis oleifera | reverse complement strand
CAAAGTTGATTAATCTAAGTTTGACCTCATCCTCTGTTAATTGCAGTTTTAAGGGCAAAACAAAACAAAGACATTTCATAATCGTGAAGTAAAATACTAACAACTTAGATTAATCAACTTTGCCCTTAAGGATAATGCTAAGAAGTGGCTTTATAGTCTGCCAAACCATTCTGTCACTACTTGGGAGGGTTTAAGAAGAAAATGGAGTTGTTTAAGACAAAATAAGATTCTTGGGATATGAAATATATAATGGAACTACTAAACCAATTCATAAATCTATAGAGTTTGGAGAAAATTTTTTTGATGAGATTCTAGATAAAAAACAACTTCAGAGATTTTTAGGAAGTCAAAATTGTGTCTCAGATTATTATAAGAACTTAAATCCTCTCACAAAACCTCTCTATGAAAGACTTAAAAAATCTCCACCACCTTGGAACTTAATGCATACTCAAATTGTTAAGAAGATAAAAGAACAAATCAAATCCCTACCTTGTTTGTACTTATCAGATCCCAAGCTATTCAAAATAGTTGAAACTGATGCTTCTGATATTGGTTATGGAGGTATTTTAAAGCAAAAACAAGATAACCAAGAATAACTTGTTCAATATCATTCAAGATTATGGAATACTACTCAGAAAAATTACTCAACCATAAAAAAGGAGATACTCCATTATTTTATATATTCTCAAATTTCAAAGTGATTTACTAAACCAAAATTTTATTAAGAGTTGATTGCCGATCTGCAAAATTTGTTTTGAAAAAAGATGTAAAAAATCTGGCATCCGAGCAAATATTTGCCAGATGGCAGGCTATTTTATCAGTTTTTGATTTTGATATTGAGTTCATAGAGGGGAAAATAACTCTTTACCTGATTTTCTATCCCGTGAATTCCTGCAGGAAAGTTTACTCAAAAATGGCTCCTAAGAAAACTATAGCCTCAAAACTTCCAATTACTAAACCTACCTCTAGTCGAGGTCTTGTCTCCTTAGGACAAATCCCATCTCCAAAACCTTTTCCTCCAAAACAATTATCCTGGTACCAAACTGATACAAGCCCAGAAGAGGAACAAAAAATTCCAGTTGAGAGTCATCCAAACCTAACCACAGAAGAATTAGCCAATATAGCACAGGCAAATCCAGCCTTAATGGATATGGAAATTTTCAAAAAGTAGTTGAAGAAATTTCCTAAAAAACTCTTCAACAATTAGATTTAAAGCAAAAATCAATTGTGGGAATTTCTGATCCCACACCAATTCAAAGATTTCCTCGAAGATCCTCCTTTTCAAAATATATTGATAAAACCCAACAACAACTAAACCTCACTATAAAAGGTGAGTATTTGAAAACACCCTAGACAAATAGTAAAAAAATCTTTCCACATGGATGGCATTTTCAACCATATGATCCTTTAAAAACACAAAACTTTTATGGATACATTTTAATAGAAACAAATTCTGTGGCTTTTAAACACCATAAATTAAAGGTAAATCCATTAGAAGCTACACATTCATCAATGCAAATTCTTAAAGTTTTAACACCAACAGATTGGAATGATAACCCCAGTAATTTTAAAAGATTTTCTCAAAAATTTGATCCTTAATTTTTAACTACTGGGACTATCAAAATGCATGGTATTTGCATTCCTCTTCAAAAACAATGATTTTAAGCATTCATGGTTCTTCTATTTAAGACAGGGGTATCATACAAATTTCCTATTGGTTTTCTAACCGGTGGGAATGTTTTGGACTTACTATTGAGATTCTTCCATCCTCTGTCCAAGAAGGTTTTGAAACTTATTGCAAATATTACCAACCAAACCCCAGAGAGCAAAAATTCCCATTTCTTCTTAATTTTCTTCTCAGTTTGCCTTATCATGGATCACTTGTTGGGAATACACTTTTATCCAAAGCCCTTCATTTCCTGCTGCCCTTGGAAGAAAGTTTAGAGTAAAATGGTGGCAAGAATTTAATCTTGAGAAAGCCATTAAAACCAAAGTCCTTGAATGGATCTCCAAAAATTCCCAAAATCCACTTGAACATTCTATAGACAAATTCATCCAACAAAAAACCTCCACCAGTTTTAAACTTGCAGAAGCCAAATCCAAATCAGAATATAAAAAACTCCTCCTTGAATCACTTGCCCAAATTAATGAAGAAGAATCTTCTTCTGGTAGCTCAACTCCACAATCCAATACTGAAGAAGAAATCCTATAAAGATAGTACCAGAGAAGAAGAGAAAAAAAGACTACGCTAATCCTTCTTCAAGTTGATTACACTCAAAATTTAAGTAATTTCCTTCAAAAGCAACAAATAGTAGATGCTCCATCATACCACCAACAAAAATTGTCTCTTCATCAACAAGTAGCAAAGACTCCTTCCAGATGCTCCATCCAGAACATTTCACCTTGTCACCAGCAAAAGTCATTTCACCACCCAAAGTTGTTCTCCACCAGCAAGACATCCAAGCCACTTTACAAATTATTCTTATCAACAAGCCACCGACAAGCCACCTCACCAAGGAGATACTTCACCAACAAGTCACTTCAACAGTAGGCAAATGCTTCACCGACAAGAAATAGTAGACAGATGCTTCACCAACAAGTCACTTCAACAGTAGGCCACTTTACCGACAAAGTTGATTCATCACCAAGTTACTTTAGCACTAAGTTACTTGAAGCCCAAGCAAAAGCTAGCCAAATCTTCTATAAGAAGACCCCAAATACCAGCATTGGAGGAAGAGCCTCGACAATGCTTTAAGAGCAATCCTAAGAGCCAGTAGCTCCTCTGAAAAGTTTATTGAAGATCATATGCCAGGTAGAAGTTACAAGTCAGAGAAGTGTTCCACCAAATAATCCTCTTCTTCCTCCTGTCTTGAACCCTTTGTATAGTTTTTTTTGTATAGTCTCTTGAGTCTTTATACAAAAGCCTTGTTTGTTCAAGAGTCCTGTACAAAAATTTGAAGTTTGCATCCAAAAGTTCGTAGTCGGAGAGAAGCAAGCTCCTGCAAGCTTTCTCCATCCTCTGTAAATCCATACTGTTCCTTTGTTTCCTTCATCGTGTAAGTTTCTCATATGTTTTCATATGTACATACTCATGCATGTTTTAACAAAGTTTTAGTTACTTTGTTTCTTTGTGTTTTCTTTGTTTCTTTGTATTATTTTGTTTTCAATACTGTTTATATAGTATTTACTTTTTTTAAGTTTCATCTTCTTTCATTGTTGCATGCATCCTGTATTCATAGTTACTATTCATTAGTTACTATTCATAACTATTTCTGCGGAATTACTATTTCATAAAACACTATTTAAATACGATTTGCATAGTAGAAATATTATTTGTATGTTTCATATTCCTTCATTATTTTTCTGACCACCCACCATTTCAAAATACTATTTAAAATACTATTTGTAAACTATTTTAGTACTATCTATATATTATTTAAAAAATAATAATAATAAATTATAAAAATTGTAGTAAGTAGGTAACTTACACGTAGATAATAGGATAAGTAATGTTTAACATAAATTAAACTCTATTAAAAAATACATAAAAATTAAAATTAAAAATACAAAAAAGATAACCTGTAGGTAACTTAGTAAGTAACCTTAGGTAACTCATAGTTTAATTAAATAAACTTTAGATAACTTAGATAGTCTAACTCTTAGTTATCCACCTTAGGTGTAACTCGTAGTATATCTTTAGGATAACCCTTTAGATAAACTTTTAGGTAACCTTTAGGAAACCATAGATTCCCGTAGGGAACCTTAGTATAACCTTAGCAGCCTAGTATCCCTTTTTTAGTGTCATCCTTAGGTAGCCTATAGTGTGACCATAGGTAAACCTTAGATAGATAACCCTTAGGTACCTTAACCTGTAAGCAATCTTTAGGACAACCTGTAGACTTCACCCTGTAGTGTCCATCCACTAGTGTTCACCTCATAGTGCCCACCATAGCATCCATAGTAGCGCCCACCATAGTGTCCGCCTAATAGTATCCACTCTGTAACATCCACTCTGTCCACATCATCCACCATAGCGTCCGCCTAGTAGCATCCATTATGTCCGTGTCCTTCATTAGTAGCCTCCACCCTGTTCACCAATAGTATTAGGTGTCCAATCTTAGTGTCTAATCTATGCTATGGTTCTCGCTGTGACCATAGTACATATATGTATATATATTCTCAGTTCTGTTCTAAGTGATCACCATTTTTTCCAATGTTATACATTATACAATACTGTATCTCATGTGGGCTTGTCTGATGAAGTGACCATACGTGACCTTGCTATTTATGTCCAGAGTTGTGGTACCTTCTTGGTGCTTGTTGACCTAGAGCGCTCTTTAACAAACCCTCTAAGTGTTTCAATTGTTGAAGAGCCATGTTCTTCTGACCTTATTTGAAACATGCCTCATGTATTATGCAAAAGATCAACAGCTCCATAGACCATTGTAGGTTCATATGATTATACTTTAGCCTTTAGGAGCTGTTTGGTTGTGATGTTTCCTAAACAAGGTTAATAATAGAAAGCATGAAATAAATGAGATTTATAAAACTATTTGATTTCACTTTGCACAAAACCCATGCTAGAGAAGTTCACATATTATAACCATAATGACCATAACTCCATAATCATAAACTGTTCCCCCAATTATCTGGCATCTGCTTTTTGAATCCTCGTTCATGGAGCATTTTTAATGCCACCTTTGGTGTTAAGCTTTTCTGCTCATTCTCACGTCACTCAGATCACATGCAGCATGTTTCTTATAAGTGACGCCCCAGCCACTTCTACCACAATCAGGTTATCTCAACATATCATCTAAAACAAGGGATATCCTTATTATGCTCATAAATATCAAATTTGGTTAATATCTAACTTGAAACTATTTCAGAGTTTGACATGCTTATTATACTCATCTGAAACAAGGGACATCCTTATTATACTCATAAATATCAAATTTGGTTAATATCTAACTTGAAACTATTTTAGAGTTTGACATGCTTCCTACAATTGGTTGTCAACCTAACGTCAACCCTCAACCTTTTTCATCCCAGCTTGCGTAGGCATCCATCACATAAAACTGGAAAAGTCAGTCTTATGAAAATAGGTCATCCCTTATTTTACACAAAATCAAGTTTTATAATTCCCTATTCAAATAACTTACAGAGAGATAATCAGACAAAATGGAAGATTGTTGCATGACTTGATTTAGTATTTCCTCTGGAGCTACAACAACTCCCATCTCTTATTCATGTATTTGTTGATGCAGCTGAAATGGTGAGGAGACAAGCTCTTTTCCGGGTGACTCAGAATTGCAACAATTGCTTCACATCTTCAGGTTCTGTGAAGAAAAACAGAATTTTTTTCTCCTTTACATTAATGATAAATCATGTTTCTTATTGTGTTTATGATTGTGTTACTATGTAATAACCAAGTTTTGGAATTGTTTCAGAAATATTAACATCAGATAGGCTGAATCATAACATCTACATAAATTGTTTGGTCCACAGAATTTATTACCAAGGCTTGATTATGTTGGTTTTTAGGCTAGAGTAATGTTTACACTAGTTGTTTCTTTTACCCTCTTCTTTTAAGCCTTCCATGTAAAACTCCACTGTGATTTTTGAATTTTGGAATATGTCAATCTACACTTAGTCTATCACTTTTCTTTCGAAATACCCTTGACCTTCTCTCTTGGTGTCTACTTCCTTTTTCCATTCTTTCAATGATAAATTTTGCATATTCACCTCCACCCATTCACTCACCATATTTAGTTTATTCCTAAATTTAGCTTAACAATATGTATGCTATAATATTTAATATCATATGATGAATGACTTTTAACCAAGGTCGTTAGTCTCAGTATGAAACCATGTACTAATAACTTATAAAAATGAGTTGGGTTAGAATGGTACACTCTTATAACGATGCATGGTAGGTTGTTGGAGGCAAGACCAACAATATCGTGTCAATACAATATTGTGTTGAGCCCCCATACCATACTAGTACCTTATCAGGCTGGTACAATTAGGGCTGGAAACGGGCCTGGCTGGGTCGGGCTACACCCTTGCTTGAGCCCAGCCCGAAATATTTTTTTAGGCTTCGGGCTGGGCTTAGGCCCGAAAATATTTTAAAATTTAAGGCCCGAGCTCGGCTCAAACCCAATCGGGTCGGCCCAGATCATTTTCAAAATTGTTCTTAAGAAAAAGCTATAGTCTACACAATATTGTTCTTAAGTTGACTTGCAAACAGTCATGACTGCCGATTTGTAATTATGGGACTTTTTTTGGAGGAATGCTGTGTTTACAAATCCTAATAATGGAGACAACTTTCAGTAATAATGGTTTATGGGTTTTCATGTTTGGATTTGTAGTCATGAGAGCAGAGCACTCTATTTGTGTTGGTTTTGCAATCACTTGGGATTAAACTGCAATTTAAACATATTGTTCCACTACAATTCTTGTTTCTTTTCTTTCTCTTATAATTAGAATAGGTGGGACTTGCTTTTCGATATTCAGAACATTGGAGGATTTTGAGTTGTCTGTGGTTCAGCTTTCTACATCTTATCAATAGCTCAAGAGATGAAGTTTCCCCTTTGAAACTATTCTTGATGATTTATTTTGCACAGCCTTGTGAACGGGTTCATCTTTTGCTGTTACCTTCATAAAAAAATTCATTGAATTCTGTAACAAACACCAGCAGTCGTTGATAAGATGGTGTGACTAGGGATTTTAATCTAATTCAGATGTTGATGCACTGATACAAACCAGCATGCATACTCATCTGCAGCTTTGACTTGTCTAATGAATTGCAGTTCCTTCCGAATAGCTGCAATGTATCAAGCATCATCAGTCCTGTTAACTCCAAACTTGGACGGTTCAAAATATTCTATGATAATAAGTGCCTAATCTGGCCAAGAAATCTACAGCTTCTTCTTATCAAAATATCCTTGTCACTATTTTGCAGAAGCACTTCGGAAAAGGTTTCCTTTTAATACAAAATATCATATGAATAGATTTTTGGGCTAATGATTAAACTGAAATTCAGTCTCGGGCCGGGATCGGTCCCAGGCTGGGCCAAAGATATGCCCGATTCCGGCCTAAAAGATAAATGGGCCTTATATTTGGCCCAAACCTAGCTTGAACTATTTTGGGCCTAGCCTGAAGCTCGACTTGAAGTTGGCTCGGCCCGAGTCTAGTTCCAGCCCTAGGTATAATACAATAAGCATCAATATAGAAAACCTTGATACTAAATATCATGTCTATCTAAGCCTTGCTTTTGGAGGGCAAAAATCTACTTCTTGGAGGGCTACCAGCTCTTTTAGGTGATGACGTGGATCATAGCAATGGAATTTTTAAAATTAATTTAAAATACATTTGATTGCCATAATTATTTAAGTTGGTGTCTTTTTATCGCTATAATCATGTAGATAAAAATTTTAGTTTAACCTTGTGATGATGAGGATGTACTCTCTCCTAATTGCTTAGAGATTGATCAACTACAAGAAGTAAGGTAGGTGAAATCGGTATCGATTGCCGATCGATATAGTACGATATCGATTCGGTACCATACCAACACTCGGTATGGTGTGGCGTGCTAGTTTGACCAGTACACCAATTTTTTTGTTTATTTTATTTTTTGGATTTCTACGATATCTAATCCATTTTCATTATTTTTAACAATTTTAAATCCAAATTGATATTTCTTGATGTTATTTGATATTTGTATCACTCTGGTACACCTGCGATTAAGCATGATGCAGATCTGAATCTAGCATAATGTTATGTCAAAGGAGAATAATTTTATAACGACTATATATAAAAAATATAAATACTCAAATTAATTAAAAATATAAAAATAAATAATCAATATATATTAAGATTTAGAATCTCGTCGAGCGCCAATATCGTTCATAAATATCTGAATTATTTACATAATCTAATGGAATATTGGCTCATCCTTCTAACCATGCAGCACTGTAGTCCTTTGTGCTCATCCTATAAAATGTGTATTGTATTGTAACTTGTCCCAGATTTTTTTGTTGAAGCTCTAACTTCGAGAGGTGTCCTCGGGCTTATAGTATGATTGTAGAGGGGCCCATCCAAATATATCGGCAATAAAATTTGATTTGTAAGATGCTTCGGACTGTATAGGATAGTAGTCGCTAAAAGACGATACTTCAGATGCACCATACCCATATCTATATGGATCATAAGCTGTCTATGGATAAAGGATCCAAAATATGATGAACCTGATACGTCCATGGATCCAACTCTATGTATGAGATCATCTATAGCTGCATGATATCCTAAATGATCTCGAGGAGCCCATCATTTATATGAAATCATATTCTCGTAAGCTCTACTAATTTATGAACTATGATCCATATCCTGTGTGGCATATGTAAACTAAGACTCACTAGTGAATCGAAGATCATCTTGCGACTACGTCTCATAAACAGTGGTCTCCTGCCTTTCGCTTCTTCCATGACTATTAGATTCATGACCATCAAAACTACTACCATCACCGCGCTATCTAATCTTTGAATCTGAGTGAACTGGATCAATTGACTGCTTCAGCCTCTCCATCGGAGCTGTTTGCCCTCTCTGGCAGTTATCCCAATGTAGCTATATATCGAAAGTGCCCATAAGAGACAGCAAAAGGAAGATAGTTGCAACCCGATGGAGAGGGTGGAATAGTTAGTTGATCCAGTTCAATTAGATTCAGAGACCAGATAGAGTAATGATGGTAGTTCTTTTGATGGTTACGGATTTGATTGATAGTCATGAAGGAAGCAGAGGACAGGAGACCACTATTTGTGAAATGCAGCTAAATGCAGCCGTAATGTGATCTTCGATTCACTGGTGAGTTCCAGTTTATGTATGCTACATAGGATAGGGATCACGATATACGAGCTGGTATAACCTGCAAGGATACAATTTTTACAGATGACAAGTTCATCGAGGTCATTCAGGATATCATGCAGCCGCAAATGATCTCGCATATGGAGTTGGATCTATAAACATATCATGTTCTTCATCATATTCTGGATCTTCTTATTCACAACCATAGGTAGCTTATGATCCATATGGATATAGATATAGTACACCTAAGGCATCATCTTCCAGCGATTACTAACCTATGCAGTCTTGAGTATGTTACGGATTGGATTTTGTTGTCATATTTGGATGGGGCGCCTACATAGCTATATTATCAATCCGAGGATACCTCTCAGAGCTGGAGCTTCGATGAAAGATCTGAGGCAAGTTGCAATCTATTATGCATACCTTATGGGATGAGCACAGGGGACTATAGTTTAAAAGGATGGCCAATATTTCACCAAATTATGTATGCATGATCCAGATATGTATGAACGACATCGATGCTCGACAAGATTCTAAATCTCGATATGTATTGATTATTATTTTATATTTTTTAATTGATTTGAGAATTTATTCAATAATATCTAATCCTTGTAAATTATGCTTCTTTGACATAACATTATGGTAGATTCAGATCCGCATCACATGCTTAATTGCAGGTATACCAGAATGATACAAACATCAAATAACATCAAGAAACATCGATTCGGACTTAAAATCATTAAAAAAATAAAAATTGATTAGATATCATAGAAATCAAAAAAAGAAAGAAAACAAAACAAAACAAATTGGTGTGTTGGCTTGACCAGCATGCCATGCTGTATCGAGTATCGATACGATACTGTACCATATCAGCCGGTGATCGATACCACTTCTGCCTATCTTGTTTCGGATATTATGCTTGTAACATGGATGTTAAGGAATGCCGGCAAACATTTATTTTGCTACGATGATTGTGGATATTCTTTATTACTTGTTCATCATCCATCAAAAATAATTATATTATTTATTGTACTATTTAGATTAAAATATAAAATACTAATAAATTAACGATACTTAATAATAACATTTTTGGAATATAGCAACAATATAATATAGTATAGAATATAGTATTTATGATGCTATATTATAATAATCTTAATAGAATTACATAATATTATTAGATTATAATACTATTATAGTTTGTATTAAAATAATAATATTATATTGTTATATTATAATAATATTATTGTAATATGATATTATAATATAATGTTCTATCTTAATAATATAAATTTTTAGTTATTATTTTATTTAATTAAATATATTGAAATAATTTATTTATAATTAAGAGCATTTGATGGTACACATAGTCAGACAGTTGAAAACACTATACCACATCTCTTATTAGCATTTCCTAATACTAAAAGAACATTCTCAGTTTGATTATCTAATAGTTGTTAAAGTTCCATATCACTTTAGAAATGTAGTTATCAAACTTCAAATGGCTCTTTATAAAAAATTCTACTACTGAAAGTTCTATAGATAAAATCCCTACCACCTATAGAAATGTTGGACATGCCCTAAAAACTTTACCATCTACAAGAATCATTTGTACTGAAATGCTTTTAACTTCTTTTCTATCTTCATCAATCTCCCATTCAACAAATTTTATATGTAAAAGTATTAAAAATCATTATGACCATCTTTACTATTTCATAGGAAAGCCTCTTGTTTTATATGAAAGTGTTTGGTTACGGACCTTTTCCCCCTGTTATTGGACTGCCCTTGTTTGGCTGGACTTTCTACATGGAGAGAGAGCTATCTCTCAACAAAAGAACGGGCATAATTAAGAAGGGAAATCCCCAAAGTAGTAACATAGAAAGTACTCTATATCTCTCTAATCTAATATTTTCCAAATTACACTTTCTAAGAGGGTAAGACTTTCTCTTTTATTTAGGGGGCAACTCAAATTGGCTGAATAATTTTTCTCTCTATGTCTCACATGCATTGCATGTTCCAGAGATGAGTAAACTTTAATTTCATGAGGTGTTAAGTAGAGAATATAGATATTTCCTTTAACTGATGGTTATAATTTCTTTCTTTTTTTCTTGCAACGACACACTACATATGCCTTTGTACTGCTAATAAATTATAAAATGAATGTTGAAACCAAAATATGTAAATGACAGTTGCTATATAGATTCTATTTCTCCTTTCCTTTACCTAAAATCCATCAACTTACAGACTCACAATTAATAAACCTTAGGTTGATTAGGTTGACTTTCATTATATTGACTTGAATTTAATTAATCATGTCAGACAGATATTAGTCAAATACTTTTGCCGAAATGAAATAGGACGAAACATCCCACCTTTTGACTCAATCCGTACAGAAAGATTAAATTGAATACAATAATATGATGCCAACTAGATTATTGTTTTTTCAGTTATACTAGGCCAAGGGCATCTCACACACTGACCTCTCTATGCATGTGGATTTGACATAGGCTACACTAACATGTGATTGATATTGACATTTTTCTTGTACATCCATTATGCTTCTACACTTCTATGATAAAGATGATGCATTCTCTGAAAGGTTGTTAGGGACTCCAACTGAGGAACAATGGCCTGGAGTTAGCACTCTGCGTGATTGGCACGAATATCCACAGTGGGAGCCCCAGAACTTGGCACGTGCAGTTCCAGGCTTGGAAGCTGAAGGCGTGGACCTTCTATCGGTAAATCACATATTCATTTTAAATTACCTTAAATGGATCAAATTAGAATTCAGATCCTTGAACCAAGTCCCTCCAGGCTGAGATAAGGTGATGAATTTTCCAAGGGAGAAATTGATTTAGTTGACTGTGCTTATAACTGGTTTTTAGTCGAAGTTGATATTGGATGAGCTTCTTTACTGCCATTTGTTTTTCTTTGGTCATGCTGTCATCTTCAAATAGTTTAAATGACTCGCATTAAATATATGTCAGCTGGTTTAGTTGACACCAAATGATGAAGGTTCCAATTCTATCTAGGGAGATTGAATAATGAGTTTTCCAAAAGGTCAAACGTATTTAGTTGACACTATCTGTTTACTGGTTTTAGCTAGATGCTGATATTTGGAGGAGTTCTGTAACAATGTTGAACTTAGAAACTAATACAACTAGGAAATTAAGTGCTAGCCCCTGAGAGTCCAGCACACAAGAATAAAGGTGCACATTTGGATAAAGTATGCCCACCACCAATACTACTACCTGGGCACCTTTTACTTGCTAAAAGGAATTTTAAAGCTTTAAAAATCATCAGATAGTCTTGGATGATCTACCCAGTTACATTGCCAATTCTTTTGAGACCTGTCTTAATACAACTGAAACAACACTTGGGGGAATTTGAAATAGGGAGGACCAGTAAATTGAAATGGTCAAATGATCATTTTAGTCATACTTCTATTTTTGGTGCCAATGCATGTCAGAATGATACAACATCCACATGGTAGCTCTCCCACTGAAAACCTGTTTGACAGTAATAATTCTCTGAAGTGTTGCTGAACATCCTAGTTGATAATTTATTGTTCTGTACACCTTGCATAAATGCTTTATTGTTACTCATTTGGGTGATGCATAAACTGCTGATTATTGGGAAGTTTTCTTCAAAATTGAGTTTGTTGTGTCATGAATCTTGCAGAAAATGCTTCAACATGACCCAGCTAACAGAATATCAGCCAAAGCAGCAATGGAACATCCCTACTTTGATAGCCTTGACAAGTCACAATTCTAGTGCTTTTGCTTCATCATACTGGTTTTGCTAGGAGCTTTATCACTCACAAGCCAGATTTGAACAAAAGAGTGGTTGTTTGGTGTGCATGGCAACCATACTAGTTGCTGTGGCATGTGACATCTTGATTGATGAATGTATTTCTTTAGTTGTCATGGCTTTATATTGTTATACATGTCCGCTCGAGCAATGAAAAGTTTGCATGCCTTCGATTCAAGATTTCTCTTAGCACTCATCATGTTACTAGCGCATCAAATCCTGGAACAATTCGTAAGTTCTACATTTAATTATTTTGCAAGTGCAATTTTGACTTGATGCTTTGCAATGCCATTAAAATGCTTCAGTTGGGCACCAGAAAGAAGGTATTTGAAGAAGGTCAAAATTTGATTTATGAATGCTGGTATGTTCAAATGAGATTCTTTGTGCACTGCGAGCAGTGTAGAAAATCCAACGTGGAGTACACCACTTTATGTGATTGGTTCATGTAGTCATTACTTTCTAATGCGTATTTAATGCCTATAGTTTCATTTTTTTATTTAAAAAATTGTATGATGAAATACTTTATTCTTTAAAAAAATTATGACATCTTGTGGCTTATTATGATTTTCTACATGCAGAATGTTATAATATGATTCAGAAATTATGATATTCTGTAACATATTATGACATTCTATGTTAAATTATGACTTTCTACATGCAGTATGTCATAATATGACTTAGGATAATATAATATGATCAAGGATATCATAATATAAAAGAGGCATTTTTGTCCAACCACTTTCCAACGCGTCTTTAATGTCTGTAGTTTCACTTTTTTATTAAAAATTAGAATGACAAAATATTTTGTTTTTTGAAAAAAATTATGATATCTTGTAGTATGTTATAACATCCTGCATTAAAATTATGATTTTTTTCATGCAGGATGTCATAATATGGATATAGGATGTCATAATTTTTCTAAAAGATGAGATATTTTGTCATTCAAATTTTTTTAAAAAATAAAATTATAGGCATTAAATGCGCATTAGAAAGCAGTGGCTACGTGGACCAATCATATAAAGTGGTGTGCTCCACGTTGGATTTTCTACACCGCCCACAGTGCATAAAGAATTTCACATGTTCAAATTCCTAAAATGTTTGTTTGGTTAGACCCTTTTATTATTTTTTTTCATGTATTTGTGCATTATTTCTAGTTAAATATGAGGATCTACCGCTGTCTCTTCCCCCTATTTTGCCTTTTTTTCCTTCACTTTTCCAGTTTAGATGCTAGATCTCATTGAATTCATATTGTGAAATTTATTCTCTAAGATAACCAATATCTTGAACGGTGCGTGTACGAATATGCCAAAGTCTGGACGCGGGCGTTATCTTAATCTGTGGAGCATCAAACATTTTAGCCCGTGTGGGTATACTTATAGCCATGGGCCACAAGCACTAGACGACTAGACTTCTATAAGTGGGTTAATCCCTTTTATCCTATTGGTGAAAAATTCCTGTAGGTTCTCAATGCTATACTTGGTGTTTTCAAGGTATTAGACTGAAAATGTTTCAGCCATGGATTGCTCTCTCGCCCTCACTTCTCAGTTCCAAGTTCTCAGATTTGAAACCCACCAGCGGTCTCTTCAATATTTTTTTTAAACCTTAAGCACTTAATTAATTAATCAACCCTACCTCTTCCTTTCTCTCACGAACGACGAACAGACGAACACCGACTTTTTAAAAAAAAATCTTAAGCACTTAATTAATTAATCAACCCTTCCGCTCTCTCTCTGTCTCATGAACGATAACAACTGCCTTCTCATCTTCGATGATCGGTCTTCCTTTCGCCATCGATCGTCGGCTTCTACCCAACTGCCGACCTTTGCCTCCGCTCCACTAGCTCTCCCTCTCATCTCTCTCTCTCCCTCTCTCTCTCGACCTCACTTTTTACCATCTGCGACTGCCCGTCACCGGCCTGCCTCCATGGTTGTTGTCTCCTCCTCCAGAGTTTGGCCTCTTGCTCTCTCTCCTTCTGGCTTTGTGCACCGTCCTTTTAGCCCTCTGACCTTTCTCTCTCTCCACACTTGCTCTCTCTAAGTCTCCTTCATGTGACTGTGAATCAATTCGTCCAGCTTGCCAGCAACTACTGCAGGCTACCGCCTCCATCCTCTGGCCTCTCTCACTTTCTTGTGTACTCATTGCAGTATGATAATTTGATTATTCTACTGTTTTATATCAATTTGGTATTCTCTCAATCATGTTAATGTTATCTAATATTTATTTATCTGATTGTTAGAATTTTAATATGATTATATGAAACTTTTATGAAAAGTCTAATTTTGTGGTTTAGTTGAATAGTCAATTGATGTTTAATTGAATGTTAGATTGACTTTAAGATGCTATTATTCGTTAATATGAAAGAGCAGCAATCCATCCAAGTGGCTATCTAACAGATTCTCAATTTTTTATGGATTGCCACTTGGATGGATTGCTGCTCTTTCTTAAATCTTCACATTTTTTAACGGCTTGATTATGAGAATTATTACATGAATCAATATGAAGATCTAACCTATCTTTTTTATTCAATGTGAAAATCCATCCAAAACAAAATATCTGCCCCACCTTTTTTTCTTCAGGTTTAAATAAGTAGCAACATAAACAAGAAGCTGCATCTTTTTAATACTGTTTTTCAACCAATTTGAATACTGATCAAACCAATTTGGATTAAATCTACACAATTTTTCTCCAATTGATTTTTGTGAAAAAGCATGATTTCGATGTTAACAAGGATCTTTTTATAGATATCTCCTTCTAACTTCATCTCACATATTAAGATAATAATCAGAAATTCTTTTTCTCTTCGCTGGATCAACAGAAAGATTTTCAAAATCAATTTCAATTTCAGCAAAATATATTTGAGGACTAGGATTAGAACCAATTCAACTTGCTCCATCTTGACATTGAGATGAGCTTTGTGATAATAAAATTTTCTTTAAAGTATCTCTCTATAATTTAACTATTCAAATAATTATTTTGAAATATCAAAGTTAGTTAATTTTTTATTTTAAATGGTTATTAACTTTTTATGATAAATTAAAATGCACAAGATAGTTATTTAAATAATTTTTTTAGCACATATATCAATGCATAACAGCATCTTAAATTCAATCTAACATTCAATTAAACACTAATTAACTATTCAACTAAACCATAAAATCAGATTTTTCGTAGAAAATTTTATATAATCATATTAAATTTAAAAATAAATAAATAAATATTAGATAATATTAACATGATCGATAAGGTACTGGATTGGTATAAAATAGTAGAATAATCAAATTATCGAGCTGCAACGAGTACACAAAAGAGCTAGAAAGGTCAGAGATGGAGGCGATAGCCTGCAGCAGTTGCCAGTGGGCTGGGCAGACTGATTCACAGTCACACGAAGGAGATTTAAAGAGAGCAAGTGTGGAGAGAGAGAGGCCAGAGGGTTGAAAGAAGAGTGCATAAACCCAGAAGGAGAGCAAACAAAAGAGGCCAAACTTTGGAGGAGGGAGGCAGCAGTCATGGAGGCTGGCTGGCGGTGGACAGTCGTAGATAGCAAAAAGCGAGACCAAAAGAGAGAGAGAGGGAGGAGAGAGAGTAAGATTAGAGGGAAAACTAGTGGAGTGAAGGCGGAGGCCGGCGGTTGGGCGGAGGCCGATGACCGACGGTGAAAGAAGATCAATCATCGAAGATGAGAAGACAGCTATTCGTCTGTTCGTCATTCGTGAGAGAGAGAGTAGGAGGTTGATTAATTAATTAGGTGGTTAGGATTTTTTTTAAAAAAAGTCGGCATTCATCTGTTCGTCGTTCGTAAGAGAGAGGGAGAGGGAGGGTTGATTAATTAATTAAGCACTTAGGGTTTTAAAAACAAAATCGGCTTTGAGGAAAAAAAGGTTGAAGAGGCCACTGGTGGGTTTCAAATCTTGGAACTAGGAATTGGGAAGTGAGGGCAAGAGAGCAATCCAATGGACTGTAGTTTCACTTATTAACAAAGGGTGTCCTTTACATTAAAAAAGAGGTGTCCTATATATAAAAATATATGCATATATAGTATCGTATACATATATTTTTTAAAAGTCAAGAGGTGTCTCTGGACACCCCTTGGATATACATAAATCCGTCCCAAAGTATGGTCCCTCCTCGTATAGGAACCATCAATGAATAGGAGAATGAAAGAGTCCAAAATGAACTCTAACATTCTGACGTGGAAAAGTGAGGATGGCACGTGGAACCTTTTAACACAAAAACCAAAAGACACATAAACCTTCTAAGATGTGAAAAAAGAGTCCGTAAAGAACTAGCTTTTGTCTCATAAAAGAAGGGGTCCGGACTCCTACGGGAGCCGGTCTACTTCAGTCCGGACTCCTACGGGAGCCGGCCCGTCTCAGCCAAGATCCTATAGGAGACGAACTCCAACGGTAGGTAAACTTCGTCCGGACTCCTACGGGAGCCGGTTTACTTCAACCAGACTCCTACGGGAGCTGGTTTATTTCGTCCAGACTCCTGCGGGAGCCGGACTTCTCCTAACCTCTGTTGCAGGAAGAGTCGATCCGAACTCCTACGGGAGGCAGACATCGTCCGAACTCCCTCAAGGAGCGGATAACTCCGAGCTCCCGCC
>KE504880.1:86673-101288 GCA_000441515.1 Elaeis oleifera | reverse complement strand
TCCACTCTCCGCAACAGGTCCACGCGGCAAGCCACAACGATGTCCACGTCCCTACTCCACTACCTCCGTAACAAACTCTTGAACAGCCACTACCAGGCGGTTACAGGCGTCGCCATCAAGTCTGTTACGCCCTCTGCCTATAAATAGGCACCCAGATACGTTATTCTCTAAGCTCTAGTCTCCATCTAAAAACCCTGCTAAAATCTCCGTTCGAGCACTCCATTCTTGTTGAGGCAAAGAACTGACTTGAGCGTCGGAGGGTCTTGCCGGAGCAACCCCACCTCCGGTTTAGACTTCTTTTGCAGGTCCCGGCGGCGACCGCAGCACCCTCGACTCCAGCATCTCCGATGCCGGCGGATTTTTATAGCAACAGATTCAATACTGAATTCAGATCGGATCGGATCTTAATTTAGTAAATCCAGACTCGATCCGGAATATTAAACAGATTTAATTTAAAATCCGACCGACCCTGCAGGTTTTTAAAATGAATTGGATCGGATTTAAGTGGGTCGGGTCATAAAAATAAATTGGATCGGATTTAAGTGGGTCGGGTCATGGGTCAACCCGACCCATTTGCAGCCTTATCCGGAACCTCCCCAGGACGTTGCTCGGACCGAACGCTCGGTCCCCCTTGGAGCTGATCTCACGCCGATGGAGCTTCTTGACGCTGTTCACGAACCCGTCCGCCCGCAGCCCCTTCCGTGCCAAGATTCTCCGCCCGCTGCACGGCCGCGGGCAGACGGAGATCCTCCCCCCACTGCCCGAGAAATCCCAAATCCCAGCGCCAGCGGCCCCAAATCACCAGCAAAAATCCCACCTCCCCACCCCACCTCCCCAAGAACCGCCCGACGAGGGCGGAGGAGGGAAACTGGAAGAGACTAGGGAGAATTCGAGAGGTGGGCCTTTCTTTCGTTCTTCCGATCGTTCGGGATATATGGGAGCGGGACCAGGGACGATGGAGGATAGTGGGCGAAAGAAAGTGGCGGGCCGGAAAAGGTCATGAGACTTGAAATTGAATCTGGTGGCTGGCGCCCGGAAGATTTTTTTTTCCCCCTCAAGTCAATGTGTCCTGGCGGAGTGCACGTGCGCATGGGCGCTGCGTAAGCCATATTTGGAGAAGGAATTGTGTTTTAGATACGCAGAGGGAATGAAATAGCATGGAGTAGATAATATTATGATTTGGATGTGCCAAACTATAGCATTTCTTTTAGCAAATGGAAAAAAAATTTTGATGGTATAAATTTTTGAGAGAAGGAATTTAAATTATTTTTTAGATATAGACTGTTGCCGTTGAAATCTGGGACTCGATCGAAAAGACTGAAGCGATGGCACGTCCTTCCGAAAGAGAAATCTATCAGGCAAGTTCTGATCGAAGTTGGCTTCAATGGAGACCTTTCAATGCTCATGTCAAAAATCAAAAAAATAGGTGAGAAGGAGTGAGAGATTACTCGCATGTACCTTTGAGATCCACTTGGAAGTCCTTTTGTAGGTGAAGGATGGAAAACTACTTTAGACAGGTTACGTGGCCGATTTAGACACGATATGGGGAGATTTTCGACTAAAATTTTTCGAGATCGGATAGTTACACCTACCTTATCTGTTCCAGAGCCAACTGAATATCACAAATATTTTTGAATTTGAATAAGGGTGTCGGTTGGATTGGACCGGCTTCTTTTGTTGAGACTTTGGCTTGATCTGATGGAAGCGGATGCCGAAAAAAGAGGTGGCTGGAGCCAACTACTCTCAGTGAGATGAAGACTGGTGAGGGCTGAAGTATATCTGTAGTTGAAGTTGGAGATCGACTAGTTCAGGTATCCCACTATCTGCAGATGTTGGACAGATGCTGGATGTCAATTGCCATGGAGACCGAGACAGGTTTGAAACCAAAGTCAGGATGAGGTTGAAGTAAAGATCGGATGATCCTAGGTGTTCCGCCCAGGGAGATCACTAGGAGTCAAGGATAGTCGGGCCGAAGCTAGGATCGGGAGATCTCAAGTTATGCATAGAATAACTTCAGACGGTTCTTTTATGGTATATATTGCGGCATAATTTTGTCTTGAGGTCAAATTGACTGGAGTTGGTTGGCGACGGTAAGTTGCCGATGGTAGGATCTGCAAAAAAATCTTCGATCGGAGGTAGCTCTGGTGGGGACCCTCCAACACTCAATTTAAAATTCTGAACAATAAAGGAAAGAAGTGAGCATGTGAGATTTCATACCTTAGGGGTCTATTTGGATCTTTATTTATGACGAGGCTGAAGAGCCGTGAGGAGGAAAGAGAATCAGACGGTTAGCCTTGCCTTGTCAGATGAGATATTTTTGTTACTTTTTTTCTTTATTGAGGGAGATATATTTGTTATCTCTTATCTCTTCCTTATCTGTCTGTTATTGGATATTTTAGTGATCATAGGATTTGAGAATCTGTGAGGGTCAATCTTTCCCATTTTATCGAATGAGATTAGCTTGGGCGTCTTGTTGGATTGGCTAGCATCAAGGGTCGGTGAAGATGGATTGTCAAAGTAAAGACCAGAAGTCGAGGATTGGATCGATAGCTAAGCGAGGATCGAAGTTGTCGAATAACCTAATCAGGAGAAGCTGGCCCAGTCTGAGGTACCTCCGAAGTCCTAGCATGCCTCATGTCTTCGGCTAATATGAAATCACCTCCAACATAAGCCCCCTACTCCCAAATTCGAGTTAGAATTAGATCGGATGAAGGGAATACTTCAGGTTTGTGGAAGACATGCCAAAAGCATCTTTTTATCTGAGGTGATATGTCTGCAGCTCCTGGTCACATCATCCCGGTGTTTGCAACTTCTTAGCCATTGAGGTTTTCATTAGCTCTGCTTTGCTAATAAGCGATGGGGCTTCTATACGGCAAGGCTCATCTTCGAGGCGAGGTGCCTTCGGCATGTGTTGTGGGGCTCATCCTCGTGAGCTTCAAGCCGATCTAAGATCTTTAGGTCATCAAGCTGATCTATCATTGCCTACGGGCTCTACAAAAGAATTTGGTTAGTTATCTTAGCCTCATCAAGTTGATTGTTAGGTTAGGCCCTTTAATCGGTTTGGTTTGATTGGCCTTGGGAGCTTGATTTTTAGGAGATTAGCTTTAGGATGTCGGCCATTAAGGTCGGCTTTTGAGAGGTTAGCCTTTGAAGATAGAAAATTGGCAAGCTTTCGAGGGTCTTAAGTGGTTAGCCCTCCGAAGGTTAGCTTTCGCTTCCCATATGACTAAAGTCTTCATGGGTGTTGGTTCGCTGAAAAGTGAGTGCAGCCTTCGGGGTCTTTATAGGTTAGCTCCGCTGCTTAGTCATCGAGATCTTCAGCTCGTGTTGTTTGCTGCCGAAGTTGATGGGCTGAGGATCCTTATAGATTATCCCTCCAGAGATTCTTATAGGTTAGCCTCCATTTCTTGATCAGCCAAGGTCTTTATGGATATTGATTCACTGAAAAGCGAGCATGGCTTTTGGGGATCCTTATAGGTTAGCCCCACTTCTTGTGTGACTAAGGTCTTTATAGATGTTGGTTCGTTGAAAAGTGAGCATAGCCTTCGAGGGTCCTTATAGGTTAGTCCCTGCTACTTAGTCACAGAGGTCTTGAGTTATTGATCCTGCTTCAATCGGTTTGCCTCTAGTTGGCTTTCATTGGTTGGCGTTCTGAAATCACTTCACTTTGGCTTTTGGGAGCTCGACTTCAGGAGGTTGTCTCTTGGGAGTTCAGTTTTTAGGAGCTCATTTCTAGAGGGTCGATCTTTTGGAGAGCGATTTTTGGACGGTCTGCATCAGAAGCTCGGCCTTCTCAGATCGACTTTGCGCTTCATTTTGGCATCGAATTTACTTCAACCTTGGTCCCTCTCAGCTGTTGGCCTTTTGCTTTGAAAGCTCGATCTCGATTTGCGTAAATTCATCCTCTGATGACCTCGGCCTGATGATGTTAACATTTTGAGGTTGGCTTTTTAAGTGTTGGCCCTCTGATGACATAGGCCTTGAGCTATCTTTACTTCAGCTTGATCTTCACCTCATCCTTAGGTTTGATACCCATTGTGATCTTGTTTAATTTTACCTCGGCTCATGTGCTTCAAGGATCTATTGTCCTGCAAGAAGGAAATAGAATAGTAGAAGGGGCTTCAGAGCCTTCTACCATAAAAGTTAGAGTTCTGTTGAGAGCTCTTGGGTTCTGCTTGATTCTTTCTTATTATTTGCCTTGGCTTGGACTTGTTTTTGCTTTGATTTTATCTTGTTCTGTGCCTTGGTTCAATCTTGATTCTGACTTCAGATTGGCCTTTATTTAACTTCAAATGACTTTGGATTGGCCTGATCTTGACTTTGGATTGGCCTTGATTTAGCTTCAGATTGGTCTTTATTTTGACTTTCGACTGGCCTGATCTTCACTTCAGATTGGCCTTGATTTGGGCTTCAGATTGGCCTTCATTTTGACTTCGGACTAGCCTAATCTGACTTCTGATTAGCCTAGATCTAAGCTACAGATTGGTCTAAATCTGGCTTCGGATTAGCCTAGATCTAACTTCAGATTGGCTTGGATTCTGATTTTGGATTGGCTTGGATCTGGCTTCTGATTGGCCTGGTTCTAGGCTGCGGATTGGTCTGGATTTGGGCTTCAGATTGGCCACACTGCTCAGGAGCTCCCACTAATTTTCCCATCACAAATTGAAATCTCCATCGTAGATTCGAGCTTGACCTACCCAAAGTGATGACTACGTCCCACTTAAAGGCTTCGGGCTCGCCATGCGTCGGCCTGGTCCATACTTCAGATGCAGCTTGGATCGAACTTTCTCATAGGGGCCCTCATGTGGAGGCCTCACATTTTAACGATCCAAATGAATATTTTGGCATCAGCTCCATTAGATTGCCTCCACAGTTCAGTTGTTGCTGGTCGGCTGACTTGCTTCATGACATCGGCTCCACTAGATCAAACTTCGATCACCGTCGGTCAGTCAATCCATTGCATGAACTGACCCGATGGGAGATGATCTTTTTGTGTAGTTGTGTCGTCTTCATCATTTGTGCTAGGTTACTTTGGGTTTCCCTAATTGCCGCCAATTTCTCCCTCCCCTTCGGCGGGTATACACCCATCTTCTTTTCCGATGCTAGCGGAGGGGAGGCGTGAATGGGTGCTACACCATCAAAGATAGATTATGTGCGCTGGGGGGATCGGATCCACAAGCTCGGCAAGGATGGGTGCAAGGGAAGCTTCGGCAATCGATGGAGGGGTGAGGTGGCTTCGAAGCCCCAAACATGAGAAGGATCAGCATTGTGAAGGTAAGGCGTGAGTGGGGAGATTCGGGAGCCTCTTATAGGCGACTTCGAGGTTGCTAGGGGCCGGATCGGCCGACGAGTGGTTTCAGTGTGGCTGGAGGCGAGATGCATGCATGGGACTCTGGATCCATTCGCAGGTGGCTTTGATGCCAAGAACACGCATAGAAGCGTAGGGAAACTTCAATGCCTCCTGCTTCAGCTGGGCCCACTCCCATCTTTCTTCTTTCTTTGTTTCTAATCTCTCGGCCACAAGCATCTCGGACCTACCAATAATAACAAAATTATTGATCAAATCAGATTTGGTCTTATCAATACCGCCATCAATGATGGAGAGGCTATTGGAGGCCCTATCCAAGATGGCGTGGATGAAGAGCTTCGGCTGGGCATTGAGCCGGTTATTGTTCTTAAGGCTCTCTAACTGGATCTTGTTCAGCACATCAGAGGCATTTTTTATGAGCTTGCTAAGGAAGATCTCCCTCCTTGGATTCAGTGTCAGGTGCGAGCGGGGGAGACTTCAGAGTCTCTTATGGGGAGAGGACCATAGCCTCAGTTTGACCGTAATCTTGGCTTAGGTTGGAGCTTCATCCTAACTCAATTTTGAGTTTCATTTTAGCTCGGCCTCGGATTTCACCTCGACTCATGTGCTCAAAGATCCATAGTCCTGCAAGAAGGATAACATGGAATAATAAATGAGGGCCTAAGAGCCTTTTACTATAAAGATTTTTAAATCATTGGCATCTCTCCCTCGAGCTCGTTCTCCAGAAATGTTCTTGCACCATTTCTTATTTGGATCCTCTTTTTTTATCTAGATATTGGTCGCATCTTCATTTAGACCCTCTTTCCTTATTTGGGTCCTGCTAAGAATTAAATTTAAATTTTAAATATAAACAAAGAAGCAAAAATGATCCGAGAATTGAGGGATTTCCGTAATCTTTTTATCTGGAAGTTGTGATCTCCTTCCCTATCTAGAGCCCTCCAATTTTGAGCCCAACTAGGATAGTCTTGGAGGGAGGGGGGCATTAACTAATCTGATCTGATTTGATTGATATATGGCTGATTTGAAAGTAGTCAGATTTGATCAAAGTCGGATGATCTGTAGATGGTCAGCCCTGATTTGTATTTGGCCATTCTGTAGATGATCAGATTCAGTCGATATTAGAATAGTGTGATTAAACTCCTTCCATTAAATACTTGCTCCTTCCCATAAAAGGGTCTGGGCCCCTCCTTTTAGCGCCATTATGTTGCAGTAGAATTTCATTTAGAGGTTGGATTGTTTGGAGTGCAGCAGCGACGGCAGGTCAGTGACGGCAAGACCTACAAAAAAAATCTTCGATCGAAGGTAGCTCCGATGAAGATCCTCCGATACTCAAGTTAAAATCTAGACAATAGAGAGATGGAGTGAGTGTGTTGGGAGAGAGGAGATTTTTTACTTTGAGGGTCCCCTTTGGGTCTTTATTTATATATGAGGCTGAAGAACTGTGAGGAGGAAAGAGAATCAGGTGGTTAGCCTTGTCTTGTCAGATGAGATATTTCTGTTATTTTTTTTTATTGAGAGAGATATATTTGTTATCTCTTATCTTATCAGGAATATCAGCTTCGAAGAGAGAATTAGGTAGTTGGCCTTGCTTTATTTGGAGAGATATGACTATTATCTTCTTTCTTATCTGTCTGTCATTAGATATTCTGATGATCATGGGATTTGAGAATCCGTGAGAGTCAATCTTTCCATTTTATCGAATAAGATTAGCTTAGGTGTCTTGTTAGATCAGCTAGTGTCAAGGGTTGGTAAAGATGGATTGTCGAAGTAAAGACCAATAGTCGAGGATCGGGTTGGTAGCCAAGCGAGGATCGAAGTTGCCGATGTAAGTGAATAGGGAGAAGCTGGCCAAGCCTGAGGCACCTCCAAAGTCCTAGCATGCCTCATGTTTTCGGTCAGTACGAAATCACACCCAATAATATAGGAGAAACACTCCATCTCTGATGGTGCCATAACATCGGTCTTCCATATCACATCACCTGCTTATCTGTTAAACCATGTTTTCAGTCTAGATGATAAATTTTCTCCCAACATATGTCCCCTACTCCTAAGTTCGGTGCGGATGAAGGGAGTACACAAGTTTTGATTTGTCGAAGACGTATCATCCTCCAAAGTCAAAATGGCATTTGTGGTCCTTAGGCAGAGCGAATGGTCACATCAGTATCTAATCATGACCTTGAGGTGATTTGTGAAATTCAAAAATGACGTGCCTCATTTTGGTGCAAATCATTAATGGGCCGACTGACGTCTCCTGCTTACCAATGGAATCATGCCAAGTGTCGATCATCAAATGGTTGGATAGGATTCGGTATCCGAATCGTTCAGCTCCTCTGTCCCTATAAAAGGAGGCTATACTCGCTTTCCTCTTTCATGCTTCCAAATCCTTTCAGGCTTTTCTTCTTCTTCTCTGATTCTCTTCCCTGTTCCTAAAGCTTTCCCGATCGTCGGTTGCTTCTCTTCAAATCACTGTCCTCACTTCCTGCAAGACCACCGTCCTCATCTCCTATGTCACTGCAGGTTGTCTCCTTTATTCTCTTTTTTTATTTTTTGCTTTCTTAGCTCGACTGCCCCTTCTTTTTTTCTATGCCCACTTTTTACTGAAAAATGGTGGGTTTTGGGAGCCTCAGCGAAAGCTGATCTACTGGATCATCATCCCCTTTACAGGAGGCCCCTGCTGATGTGGGTGAAGGGCATGCTATTGTGCCTTCATTCTTGATACAATCATATCTCAATTGGGCCCGAAGGACTTAAATCTCATCCATGCTCGATACAGGATCCCAACTTCATTTGAATTAGAGTCTCTAGAGCCTAGTGGTAGGATCGGTACTTCTCCTCCCGATAGGATCGATTTATACGAAGAGGTCTTCAAGATCGGACTTAGGCTTCGTATCCATTCCTTCGTTATTGAGCTCTTTCAATTTTTTGATATCTCTCTTTGTTCTATCATTTCTAATTCCTTCCATTTCATCATCGGCTTTCTTGTTCTTTGCTCAAAGGCCAAAGTTCATCCTTCTCTTCTTCTTTTTCGATCTTTCTATACTATAGAGAGATGTACCGGAGACTGGTAGTATGTTTCTCCTCCGAGGGAGGTCCTTGCTTTGATAAAAGGAGCTCCTTCTTCAATGCATGGTTGGAAGGATAGGTTCTTTTTGTTCTAATCCTTCTGTTGAAGAGTGAAGATTTTCACATTGGGGTCAGCCGAGGGATTCTGCCTTCCAGATCTCGAAGCTTGGAGGTGAGGACTCAGAGTGCTCCACAACTTTGAGGGGGTATCAAATGCCTCCACTAAAGAAGTTGTTATCGAAGCAAGCTCTCTTCAATACTAACATCAGTCCAGCCGATCCCAGAGATGAGGATTTCTTCAATCTTTCGATGCTTGTTGTTCTTATTTTTACAGATACTAATTTTTTCTTATTATAGAAATGAAGTCTGAAGAGGTGAGGAGGCTGATGAAAGGTTCGTTAAAAAGGAAGGTACCCTCTTCATCTACCAATGCTCAGAAGAAGCTCAAGACCTCGGGCGAGAGTCATAAGAAGGTGGTCCCCCCGACTCCAGCTCAGGAAGAGACTATATTAGTTTCTCCCCTCCAAACTCAGCCTCCGAAGCCGGTCGGGTTCCCGACCTTCTAGATTGATTCAACCTAGATGGGGTCAGACTCAATCAGGGGGTCGATAGACCAAAGGTAGGGTTTGGGTTCACCATCCATCCAAGATATTTTTGACGATTGGAAGATTGCTAATAGCATCTTTCGAAACATGCTTTTTGACATCGGCCTATCAAGGGTCGAGGAGGAGAGCTCCACAAAGCAATAGAAGTGGATGGGATCTTCTATAATTTGGGTAAAATTTTCTTACTCTTCTCTTTTTCTTTCTTTTTTTTTGACTTCTTGCTCTTTGGGTACAAATGGGTCATTATGCTGTTGCCCTCATCAACAGGTTGAGCGATACTGAGAAGGAGTCGATCGAGGCTCAGAAAATGCGTGAGACAACAAACATTGCTGCTGCTAAAGCTAAGTCTAAGGTGGAAGCCATTGAAGCTGAGGTCACTCATCTGAAGATGGTGCTGAAAAAAGTCAAAGCCAACTTCGTTTAGGAAGGAAAAAAGTTGGAGGTGCAGGCCAAAGTCATCGATGTTGAGAGAAAGGTTGAGGATCAGGTTGCTGAAGCCGGACGTGCGGCTATGCAAGCCTTCTACGCATCCGATGAGTTTCGAAAAGAATATGACTTCGGCCAAGATGCCTTCAATACCGGCTTGGACATCTGTCGTCGGAGGTGGCTGCATGCTTCCTGAACTTGGACTTTCTAGATGAGATAGGAGAGGAAGAGGAAGGAAGAGCCAAGGAAGGAGTTGCAGGAGATGGAGCTCCATCTGCCAAGGCTGCCGAAGGGTGCTCCAAAGCTGCTCCACCTTTGGAAGTTGTGCATGCTTTATTTCGTCGAAGCTGTGCCAATTTCATCACCATGAGTAGAGTCGAAGCAGCCAGCTACAATTATCTAAGGCTCCTCTACCGATCCTCACACCAAGATCGAGAACATTTAAACTTGTGTATCTTTTTTTTCCTATCAATTTAATGAAAGATTTCAAATAAATGAAAAGTAACTTTATCTGTGTTCTTTGATTCATGTCTGCTTCTGATATTTTTTTCAGTTGATTCGATGTGATTGTTGCAATCGTGCATTTATGCAATATCACGCCAAGCATCTACCAATAGCTTTACCTCTAAGGGTTCGAATTGAGAATCTAAAAGAGGACCTCTACCAGGCTTAATGAGATGCTGTCGAAGCGAAAAAGAAACTCCGAAAGACAAAGAAGAAGAACAATGAGTTTTGGCAGAGGTAGAGCATTTGAGGAAGTATCTGAAGTAGATGAATAAAAATATTTACCGTGAAATGTAGATTAACTAAAGAGAGTGATAGATTTGCGAAGTCTGTTGGGGATGCTGATTGGAGGATGGGGGCGGCAAAAGTTCTTTACAACGAATGAGTGCACAAGGTTTAAGATAAAATATCGGAGATGAAGTATATTATTGCATCGGGCAAAATTGGTGATGAAGCTAAAAAGCACATTAGCCAACTTCGAGGTGATCTTCACTCGATTGAAGGTACGAACAGGAAACTTCACCAAGCAATGGACACGGAGAGGTCCACAGTTGACGATATTTGGGGCGACCTTATCTCGGCTCAGAGAATAATTGCTGACCTTTTAGAAGCTCTGAATAAGGATAGATCTGTGGTTATTGAACTCTAAATCTAGCTTGCAAAAAGTATAGGGGCGATCAAAAATGCTAAGGCCACTATTAGGCTGTTGGAAGAGCAGCTTGCTTCGACTTTGCATGATATGACTCTTGCGATCGTAGATGTATCAACTTAGACAGTCGATGTTGGTTTTGAGGAATGTAGAAGTTTGGTTAGGTGGCTTTTCTCTAAAATTGACTCTCACATCAACATTCTTAATGATGGTAGAAATATCGAAGCTCCATCGGCCAAAGGTGGATCCTCTAAAAGATCGTCAAATAATAGATATTACTTTTTCTTTTTTATAAATATCTATTTTGCAGCTTCTATAAGAAATTCGCTAATGAAATAAATTTTATTCACCTACATTCACCATGTCTTGTCGGTCGTGTCATGGTTCAAATTTAATTATGTACGATCCTTGTGTTGAGGGGTTTCAAGGAGATGTCCATAAAACACCATCCCTTTGGGGTTTGGCTTCGCACGTTGCTGAATTAGGTGGATTAAGGGTCCTTATAGGTTAGCCCTCTGAATATCTTTTTAGATCAACCTTCATTTGTTGCCGAAGTTGACAGGCTGAGGGTCCTTGCAGGTTAGCCCTCTAAAAGTCTTTTTAGATTAGCCTTCGTTTCTCACATGACTAAGGTCTTCTCGAATACTGGTTCATTGAAAAGCGAGTGATCTTCAAGGATCCTTGTAGATTAGCCTCCGCTTCTTAGTCATCGAGGTCTTTTGTCTGCATGTTTGGATCGATAAATATTGGGGCTCCTTGTATGTTAGCCCCACTTCTCGCACGACTAAGGAGGTCCTTGTAGGTTAGCCCCCCGCTGCTTAGCCACATAGGATTTCACTGAATATTGGGAAAAGATCCGTCACACCTGAAGTTTCTTTTGGAGGAGTTCAGAGGCCTCAATAGTTGACTCTTTATTGGTCAAAGTTGGTCTACAAGTCTGCTTATTAGAAACCCAAGCGTCTATCCATGATGTACCTTGGGAGTCCATTTGTCATAATGGCAAGTGGAATCTTCCAAGAGAATGGATTGAGGATTTGTTGCAGATTATTTTTGGTTGCCATATGGTAAGCCCAGGCGATTCTCGAAGTATCTCACCAATTATGCTTTGATAGTGGAGATGTGCAGTAAATGACAGTGACGATTGGCATTTCGAAATGGGACACGTGGCATAATTTGGTTGGTGGTCGGATGGGCGCATGCCATTTGAGACCTATATAAATAATCCCCCTTCATGGCTGATATGTTCACAAACTTTCGTCTTCTCTTTCATCAATCTACAGTAATGGAGCCTACTCCTCGACAAGTCAAGCAGCCAGGAAGATGGCCAAATATCTGAGAGGGAAGATCCCAGCTAAGCATGTGAGGGCCGTGTCGCTGGAGTCTTCAGGCATGAGTTGTGCACCCCCTCCACTGAGAGTCTCAAGTGAGAGATCCTCCACCGCAGCGAGAGTGGCTCGTCTGGATACTGCAGAGGAGGTATTTGTCGAAGCCCGGCTTCACTGCATAGCAGAGTACAAGGCTTCGAAAACCTTTAAAGGGAGCTCCTTTATGTTTCAACTGCCAATTTCATTCAAGACTTTGAGAATTACAAAGCCTACATAAAGTATTTGATGCCACAGCTAGATCTGCATTGCCTTCGCCTTGGGAATAGCGATGAGGAGGTCGGGATATTTCTTCGAATGAGGATTAGACCTCCCTTGTCCTAGATCTTGGCCTTGATGAAGTTGAAATGTTGCTGGTTAATAGAGCACCTTTTTTCTTTTTTTTGTATGATGCTTTTCTAGCATCGCCTTTATGAATATAGAAAGAAATGAAAATAGGCTTTATATGTACCTCTCATTTTCTTCTCTTTTTTTTCTCTTTCTTTAAATCTTCGAAGGTGTATTGCCCAGTCGTTAGACTGCTATCTTCGGGATATGCTCGTTCCCTTGTATCTGATGAGTCCGTGGGTTAGTTAGGCTCCTTTAGAGAGTTATGATTGATTAGTCTTCGAAGGAGATTCATATCGAAATTACGTTTCATCGAGAACAAAGAAGTGGTGATATTCTGAGAAAAAGATATTTATTTGATGAGTAATTAATATATTATTGGTAATACATTCCTAGATTTTCTGAGTTCCACGATTGAGGTAAGGGCATTCCATCTAGTTGCTTAAAATGATAAGTTTTCGATCTAATTACTTCATCTACTTAATAACGGCCTTTCTAATTTGGAGATAACTTCCTGCGTTCTGTAGGTTGGAAGATTTCAGCTTGACGTAAGATCAGATCACTAGCTTTGAATTCTTTATTCCTGATATGAGAGTTGTAGTACCGCACCATCCTTTATTGATAGGCTGCCATTCATACTCATACCTTCTCATGAACTCCTTCGAACAGATCCAAATTTGTATGAAGCTGCTCCACATTACTCGGATCATCACAATTCTCCACTCGATGTGAAGGAAGTTTGATTTGCACTGGGATGACGGCTTCCATTCCGAAGGAGAGATTGAAAGGAGTCTCTTCAGTAGATATCCTTTGAGTGGTTCGGTAAGCCCAGAGCATGTTATGCAACTCAACCACCCATACTCCTTTAGCCTTACTGATTCTGGCATTCAATCCCTGCAAAAGAGTGCAGTTGGTTATCTCAACCTCTCCATTGACCTACGGATGTCCTACCGAAGTGAAGTATTGGACGATGCCATAGCTTTGACAGAACTCGACAAGTTTGGAGCCTGAAAATTGACATCTGTTATCGGTGATCAGTATCCGTGGGAGACTGAATCAGCAAATGATAGATTTTCAGATGAAGTCGGTCACTTTGGCTTCAATGATTTTGGCAAGGGGCTCAGCTTCCACCCACTTGATGAAGTAATCAATGGTCACAAGCAAAAACTTTTTCTGACCCGATGCTGGTGGAAAGAGCCTAAAATATCCATTCTCTACTGTGCGAATGGCCAGAGAGCGGCTATCGGAGCTAGTGGGACAGCCGACTGATGCTGAACATTTGCATTTCTTTGACATTAGTCGCATCGCTTGATGAAATCAGCTGCATCATCCTACATTGTGGGTCAGTAGTATTCCTACTGAAGAATCTTGTAGGCTAATGATTTGCCATCCAAATGACTCCCATATACTCTTTCATGTACGTCTCGAAGGATGTACTCATCTTCGAAAGGATGGAGACACCTAAGAAGTAGCAGGAAGAAGGATCATTTGTAGAGCTTGTCTTTATAGAAGATATAGTAGGGAGCTTAATATTTGATCTGTTGGGCCTCCTTAGAGTCTGCAGACAATATTCCATCTCACAGGAAATAGATGAAGGGATCCATCCAATAAGGTTTGCCATCAATCTGTAGGACTGGAATCGGTTCTTCAATATTGGGCCTTTCTAAAATCTCAAAGAATATCTTCTGAGGTAGATCCTTTGGGGCTAATGTCACTAACTTGGACAGCAGATCAGCTCTTGAATTTTTAGATCAGAGCAACTACTAAATCTCGAAGCCAGTAAATTCAAAACTAGATCTTTCATCTTTTAGAGATATTTCTTCATATTCTCCTCACAGGCTTCGAAGTCTCCCTTATCCAACCACTTGCTATGAATCAATACAAATTCTCAGCTTCTTCACCTTGAGCTCCCTTGCAATTCTGAGTTTGACAAAAAGAGCTTCATATTTAGCTTCATTATTGGTTGCCAGATAGTCAAATCTTAGGGCGCACTCCATTATAGCTCCTTCGGATCCAAAAAGTAACAGACCTACTCCCGATCCCAAGGAGTTCAATGAACCATCCACATGTACTATCTAGAAGTCATCCGACTCTTCTGATGACCTGGGTTCCATCGATGCATCTTTCTCATGAGTTGGCTCTAGCATTTCTGGATCGTCTGGAATGGTTAGGGATGGCAATGGATAGGGTTTGGATCGGATAGTGTACTATCCATCCTCAAATTCGAACTTAATACCCTATACCCAAACCCTACCTGATACCCAATCGGATAAGAAAAGATATACCCATCTCCATACCCAACGGGTTCGGAGATATCCGTGGGTAACCCATTTCCCCATACCCAACCCATA
>KE504880.1:37592-67379 GCA_000441515.1 Elaeis oleifera | reverse complement strand
AATTACAAAAGGCAATATATATATACTCAAGACATCTTATGTAAAAAAAAAAAAAAAATTAATATATCTATCAATATAAAATATAACATGTTACGTATTGTAACCGTAATAAACCAAAACTTCATCAAAAAAAAGTTCAACAAAAATCATGAATGAAATATATATAAGAATTTATGAATATATCATATAACATATATTTGACATATTACTACAGCTTAATTTATGTATTCATGTATACATACATATATGTACGAATCTATGATCCCTCGACCCAAACCTCACCTAACCCAATCGGGTTTCTCAAAGTTGGAACAGAAACCGACTCGATCTTGTTCTGAAGCCAGCACAAGCCAAGCCCACTATTTCAGTTTGGTTCTTGGTATGGCCCAAAGCTATCGTGGGAGGGGCCGTGAAAGTGGCAATGGGTGTGCATGACATTTTATTTTTCCTCTCTCTTTGTTTCTTTTGTGATGAAAGGGGAAGATTGTAACCACCCATCGAAAATAATGGATTTTATGTATAAGAGGTTACTAAATTAAGGAAAGGAAGAGGAAGAAAAACAGGCAGGAACTGAGAAGCTGGCACAAAGCCATTGCCTACTGGGCACAGCTGCATCTTTCATCCTAGTCGTCTATTTGCTCTTTAGTAAGTGTTAAAAAAAACAGTTGGTATGTTCATGCATGACCAACTGTTCAATAACAAGCGGCCTCAGAGATGAAGACGACCCCGATCAAGCAGTGTTTTGGTCGCCATCACACTTGGTAGATTTAGCTATCTTATATTGTAGATGCCCCACCATGGATGTTATATACACAACAAGAAGCACACAGGCATTGCTAGTACATCAATTGTAGGGAAAATTGTCGATGAATAAACAGCATAATCTGGAATCAGTAAATAATCCAGAAATGGCTTCTTGGAAGACAGATTTCAAAAAAAGTATTAACACCCGCTTATCAGTACAAGTCCCGTACTTGTCAGCCCTCACTAGTTCAAAGCTACAACGGTTTCAAGCCAGAGAAACTTCTCCCTCCATGTCCTCCCATCAAAATCTCAACTAAAATTCAGCAGCAGAGGACCCTATGGCTGGAGCAAAAGCTCTGGAGTTCCATGGCAAAGGACATGAGTTCGCGCCTTAGTGCTGCTTCTTACCAGAAAATGGACATCGGGGATCTTGCACAGAAGTTTCTCATCCAGCACAGCATATTGCTTGTTCATTTGGATTAGTGCCTTCTCAGCAGCTGCATCAACTTGATCCTCATACTTCTCATAAAGCGCAGGTAATGAATACAGGAGCACAAAAACTGCAGAGAAAAGAATTATGCTACCAACATCATATGTTAAAATTTACGAAATAGTGGTGCATCTAATAAACTTCGAGACATGACAACATCAATAAAAAAGAGGAACATTCAACTAACTGCAGTGTAACCAAATAAATAAGCAATTATCCAATAACATGCATAAAATTATTCTGCAACTCCCAGTTGCACTCTGGGACATCCTTTCCAGACATGGCCACCTGGGGATACCTGACACAGATTTTCGCAAGGGAAGAGAAGATTCACCATTGTTAGTAGGAGATATGTGAAACTTTGCGAGCAAGAATGGTCAAAGAAAGTTGATCCATGTTTTCTATTTGCCACAGTTGTCTTAAACTTAAGTAGCCATATGAATAATTTCTTACAGGGCGCGTGACAACATCTTTTGGTCAATAGGTCAAGTGTTATCTGAGAAACACAATGTACTAAACCGAGGATAAAACACCCAATATGACTACAAGTGCTAGCGCTATTTGGTGGTAAAGGAGATATCCGCTGACTTGCTTGGAGGATGGCACAGGTTTATAGTATTTCGGATTATTCAAGCTCATATATAGGATTCAGAAACAAAGTTACAGATACTAACTGCTGCCCTTTCCCCCCTCCTCGAGCAAGACCGTGGCAAACCACCTTACATTTCAATTAATATTTATTCTTTTTGAATTCTATCCAATAAAGATACCGGTCAAAGTTATGGAGTATGACAGATATGACACTGGTAACCCATGAAAGAAACATGAATGAAATGGATCAATCAAAACAAAATCCATATAAGTCATGGATAATGAGCATACATTCTTCTAATCTACAGAAATCCTAGCTTTTCATCACCATGTTTTATGTTTTCTTAAATGTCTGTTAGTAAGATGGTTGCAAGTTGAAAAGGATAAAAGGAGGGATCAGCTTCACCGAAAGATACTGTATCCTTGCGATGCTGCATGAATTCCAAAGCTGATAAGCATATGAGGGCCCCAAATAACTCAACAAGTGAGCAGGAACAGGTAATTATATATATGTGCAGGAATAACAAGAAAGAGGTATGGCAAAGTAGCCCAGGCTCAGAAAGCATAGCAGTCTAGTATTCATATCTGATTTTATTATTTGAAGTATTTGGTAAGTAATTCCTATAAAAAAGGGTCCTTCATTTGGGTGAGAAATGAAGAATTCTACAAATATAGGTATAGTGCAGCTGTTGATATGTTTTTGAAATTTCTACATATGCCAAGTAGAGATATCCTAGTAACAAGGCATTTCCCATTAGTATATGACCACGAAGTGCAAAAGGAAAATAGATAAGAAGCTGTGTTGGCTTCGTGATTATCTATGTGCATAAATTTCTAGTATTTCCCATTTTATATTAGCAACTCAAACCAGACTGCTCAAAACCATAACTAGTATCCACTGTACCTATTAATATTAACTTTATCACTCTAAATGTGAAGATCTTTATGCTGATTACCATTTTTACTTATCTCAAGAAATAGAAACTTTCCAAATAATCCAGGACATTCTCATTATCTTTGAAGTGTCTTTTATATCCTCTTCTACTTAGATGTCAGTGCACTATGAACATATCTGAATTCATTCAGATCCCATTTGAACAAATCATTTCCATTTTAGGACTCCATCCTGATTGGTAAAATGCATGCTACAATCAACATCATTCTGTCAAGCTGATCCTCTCTGTTATGATTAGAACTAATGTATTAGTATGTTATACATGTAGCTAACTCAATTCATGTATTAGTTTCAATAAAATGAAAGATATTGATAATGAGGTACATCACCATCTAAGGGCCATGCCACTCCAGATACTGTGGATGGCAGTATCAAGCTACACACACATGTAATGTCTTGGATGAAACAAATGATACTACATGAGGAAAATATGGAAACAAGACAGAGGGATGAAATGGCACTGACCAATATAGAAGAAAGTCAAAAAACTGAACCAACTGCCCATTTTAGAAAGAACCCACAAGCCAGTGACTACCTGCACCACAATTTTCCTGCTGAGAATCAAAGGCAGATTACACAAAACAGACATTAAGTATTGGAGCTTTACCATGAGAAATTTCTTCAAATCCTTTCCTGAAGCAACATATCTGAAGATTGCAAAAGTTTCATTGACTTTATGTCTTACTGAATGAACTATGCTTAAGAACAGGTCCTCAGGCAAGATAACCTCTGGAAAATTTGGAGGGGCCTAAAATTCATAAATAAAAATAGTGAATTAATTTATGCATTATAGATGATAAATTGACAATCATATCATTGTAATTATATATACACACACACACACAATATATATATATATGCCAGCTTGCCACATCTGGAAACCAGAAAAATGCATTGCTTTGTAATTCAAAATCAAATCTCGATACCAAAATTTTCTTCTCATTAACAAACAAACTAGAAGAGAACCCTGAAAAAATTTGTCATATCCGTGTCGTTTGGAAGCAACAAGCTCTCATGAATAAATTTATGGCAAAAAGCAAGTTAGCTTGATAACAATGTGGTAAATGAGGAACTAATCCACTCAAATTCAACTACTTGTGCCTTATGAAAGCATATCTGTCCTCTAAATCTGCCTGGGATTCAACAAAGATATATACACATAATCTTTCCTTAGTTCAATGGAAGAAAAACTTCTTCAATTAGATAAAATCATGATAGGAGGTTTCACAAATGTTCCACTACTTAAACATCTTCACCACTCCTGGAAAAATTTGGTGATAACCACGATGTGCAGGATCACCAAAATGAAACAGTGAATGACAGCCTGAAGCATAAGCAAGGAAAAGGAGTCGACTATTGATTCTCCTTCAAAAGTATCAAAAGTATAGAAATAAGTCATACAGTGGATGAAGCAAGGAGCATAACCAAGGCTGCACAGTGCATGGACTTCCTTTTCTTTATTTATTTATTTGTTTAATTACTTTCTTATGTTGTATCAAGCAAATATACTTCATTCACATTTTCATGCTAAAATATGGTTAAACAAACAACTAATGACAAGTAGGAACCAAGGCTCTCTGTAAGTAGCAGAAAGCATTGACCAAATGCCCAATGACATGCATATCAATGAAATCATTGAAACCAACAATAGAAGCCCATATACTTACCAAATCAGGTAGAAATCATAATAATGAAATCTGATAGAAATTATAGCAATGACACATAAAGTAGCCCAAGAAAGTCATTATTGTAATACATAATAGAGACAAAACATGGAAGAACTAGAATGCCATTATCAAAGCTATACACAAAGAATAAAAGGTTTTGCTGAAAAACAAAGAACAAAAGGTGATATTTCTTACCTGTTGACGAATGATGCAGCATTGGACCAGAGAAACAATACTACCAGAAAAATATGAGAGAGTGACATATAAAAGTAAGGAAGTGATAGCCTATGCATTCAAAGAGAAGCCAGAGCACCGTAACACCAGCAAGAATACTCGCTGACATCTGCTTGTTTCTCCATAATACAATATCAGCAGCTGAAATCACAAGAACCAGATCAGCACTAGATGCGGTTTTAGTGTAGCAAATTCTTAAATGTTATTACATAAGTTTATGGCTTTAAAAAATCATTATATATAAATTCAGGTAAAAAAACTGGTATGTGGAAGATTTAAAGATCACACGAGACTAAGTATATGGTAAGTAAATTCAAAATATTGTGCCAATTTATCAGTCTGAGTCCTCACTCCAAAGTATGCTACAAAAAACTATAACAAACACACACATACACACAACACGGAGAGAGAGCGATGGAGGGAGCTTTCTAGTTTAGTTTGTCTCCGTGGCTTGTCAGTTTTGCCTCAAAAAGATGAATGTATTTCAGCAATCAATACTTGCCTACTTGACTCTTCAGACTCAGCAAATACAGGGAGTCTTAGAGTGCTGCTCTTTGACTGCAAGATCTCAGAGAACTTCTGGCCAATTAGTGAGGTTTCCCTCCCCATCAATTGGTCTTCTAGGTGAACTCAGCAATGTAGAGGGTAACAGCCATCAAAAACCAGTCATAGAAACCTTAACTTTGATTTAAAAATTATCACATAATAATGTCAATTCACATAGATGAGATAAGCATTGATTGTTAAGATAATGTCCACAAGTTGTAGACTCATTTTATGTATGACAGATTGATTACAATTTCCAGTTTAACATATTTTGAAACTATGATAATTCTTGACTCAACAATATAGAAGAAAGTTGTTGCCACAGTTTGGCCACTTAAAGATTTTGGAAGCTGAAAAGGAGGCATTATAACTACTGAAGGAACTCATTGAGTATTTCTGTATTTGTTCCCACTATCTTTTTCTTTGCTTTTCTTCTTTTTCTTTTTAGCAGAGCAGTTGAGACTTCTAAAGGGTGCATTCATATCTTATATTGATCAAAGCAAGAAAAGAAATTTGGTGAAAAATTATATACAGATTAAAATAACATTTCATGCAAAAAAATTTGGATTTAGGATCTGAGAAATAAGCAAGGCTCCTCACTAGTTTCAGCTAACCAAAAGAATCAAACGAGTGCATAAAATGTAACCTTAACAAAGTTTTTTAGGAATAAAAATATTGCCATAAAACAATATACATGAGACATCATCTATCTACATTTTATCCAATCATCATCATCATTCTATATTTAAATTTGCTTTTGTACTGGCAGCAAAGGACACATAAGGCATGATAGATATAGAAGTAAATGTCTAATGTGATCATCTTAGGCAAGTAATACTTGTTATTATGCATGTGGATGAGAAAATATTACTTAGAAATAATTTATACCGATTGTATAGATTTGAATGTGAGTGAAACACCATTGCAATGGAAAGTTTGGTCATGAAAAATCTGAACTTTAGAACATGACTGGAGCCCACATCTGCGCAAGCTAGCAAATAAGGGCTCTCCTGTCCTACTATATCTGCAATAGATCATTCACTAGATCCATGTGTTTTTCTGCATAGGCTACAATCCAGGCTTCAGCTTGAAAAGATGGTCCAATTAGACTCATCATATTATAGATTACTAATTGGGTTGCTTAGATCCCTTAACGGTTCAAAAACTTTTGTCTATTGAGATTCAAGTCTCAATCTGTTACCAATAATGGTGCCTTTCCAAATCAATGACTGTCTTCCATTTTGGCTTTTCAAAATTTCATCACTGCTATGATACGTAGTCTCTTATAACACCCTACATGTAAGTTCTACCTTCTTCTCAACCTAGTCCACTGCCACTACTCTTCTCCCTCGGTCATAATACGCCATTATCCCTCTCTGACTCCCCCTTCACCATTTACTCACATTCCTAGTCCATTACAACCACCCTTTTCAGTATGGAGAATGTGCTCACACTTGAAAATAATGCATATGCACAAATAACTTGACATCAGTCAGGAGGAGAAACCTGAAAATATCTAAGCTCCAAATTGTTAGTACAAGAAGGAGCAAAGCTTCAAGGGAGCATAATCATGACCTCAAAGATTGCATTAAACAAAATGGATGCTGATATAACACATTAGCTTTCAGATATAATCAGCAGAATGTTTTTATTCTTTTACCTTCTGCATGCATGTGTGGTGGTGGGGGTGGTAGGATGTGTTAACTTACCACTAGACCCAAAAGCTTAATCTGTCAGGGAAAATGTTACCAATGTGTACCAAGCCTTAAAACCCCAACAACTACGTGGGCCTGAACCATGCATGTGAAGCCATAAATGAGTCAAAAAAAACTCAAGACCAGAAGAAGTCAAAGATGAATCAACCAGGATCGAATCGAGATAAGAAACACTCAAGAAAATAAATAGACAAAATTAACCTGATGGGATTTGAACAATGACCTCTGGGTTTGATACCATGTTAATATAGAACTAGACTACAACAACTTAAGACATTAGAAAAGAAGTCAACAATGTATATCAGGCCTTAACAGGGTGGGAGAGTTGAGGAATGTTCCATCCAATAATTTCATAATTAACAATTCACATAGAATCAGCATAAAAGGAAGAAAATATTGTTAAATCAGGTTTAAAAATGCAACATAATTTTTAATGTAACAGAATTCCCTAAAATCTATAAGATAAACTTACAAGCTTCAAGAAAAATGACTGGAAAATAAATAAAAGATCAAATTTTAAGCAATGGCTATCTCATGTATTATTTTTCATCTATCTTGAAAGATTAAGCTAAGTCATGTTTCCAGACCAAACTACAAAATATCCAAAAGCGGCAACTTACTCCGAAAATAAAATTGAAAAATAGTACTGAAGGTCGGATTTCTCACGAAGAAAACACCTCCAAATATAGCAATCGGAATAGCTATTCCGAGACTCTTGTTGTGAAATTATTTTAAACAGAACAGTACAGGAAATATTAGAAAACATTACGTTTTCCTCCGCCAAGGACGGTATGCACCGGTTCCTTCCTTCCAAACAGTCGTTCTTTTTAAAACCTGGGAATGGCGGCTTCTCGCTTTCAGAATCGGAAGACGACGAACCTTTGTACTCATGGATCGTCTCCTCAACAGCAGCTTCTGCCATTCCTCCCTGGAGATCTTTTAAAATGTAAAAGAATCAAAAGAAAGCCAAAGAATCCAGAACAGAATAGGGCCGAATGGAAAAGAAAGGAGAAGGATGGATCTACCAAACTTTGATATATAAATGATGAATAGAGAATAGAAACAAAATTATATCATCGAAATTGAATCGGAAAAAAGAAAATGTAGATCGTACTGATAAAGAATCCGTCAACCAAAGCCTCCTCTTTTGCTCTCAAAGCCTCAAACTGAAACTAAAACCGGCAAACGGAGGAGAGGAAAAGGCGGGGTTCTTTTCTGGTTCATGCCAAGACAATCGGACGGCTAGGAGTGCATAAGCAACGATCTAACGGTCTATTCACGTCCTCTCTTGGGAAGAGACGTTCTTGGAATGTTGCACGTGGAGCGAATCGCGAGCTCCAAGGAACGGTGAGCGGAGCAAATCCTATCCCTGAGGCGCCCCCACTGTGGTAAATAGAGAACTGATCCATGCCCACCTGGGCGAGAGAGGATTGACGCGATTTAGAGCTTTGATACGGGGAGATTATCGTACCGGAGCAGGGATGCGCCCAATATTGTATCGGGATCGAACGGCCAATAACCGCCAATAATGAGTGCAATACACAGAAGATCATGTACCACCATCCAGTTGCAGTTCCGACGGATGAGAAGAAAGTTTTAGTTTACCCTGATGTCCTATATGTTAGGAATTATTCAAATATAAATATATAAAATTTGAATTTTTAAATTTATATTTAACTGCATAAAATTTAATCTATTACGTAGGCTTGTTTCATGAACAGATATTTTTTTCAAATTTAAAAAATATCGGTTACGTCAATATCAGAGTTATATCTTTTTATTATTTTGTAATTAATCAGGACTATAAATATATTTTAAAATCTAAAAATTACAGATCAGAACTTTCATTTTTATTTTTTCTTACAATTCTTATCCAAACTTCATCCTTAGAAGATCAAGTATTTTTTTTGCTTTTCTAATAGAATTTCTTCACTATTTGCTTAGTGCAAAATTCTTAAGGCTTGTCATATCCACTAAAGCTATTTGCATTAATCCCATAACAATCTTAAAAGGAGAAGAGCAAATATCGCTTTTAGGAAAGTGTTCTTTAACGTATTTCAAACTTATATTATTGTGTTCTTCTATACATCTCCAACAATCTAAAAACGATATTTGTATCATGGAGGCTGCAACAATCAAGTTGATGAACCAAGACTTCGTCCGCTTTGATCGTTTTGATGGCACAAACTTTACTAGATGGAAGGACAAATTGATATTTATGCTTACTGTTTTGAAGATTTTTTATGTACTCGATCCAAATCTCCCTTCGATTCCTTGACCAAAAGATGATGATTCGGATGAACTCAAGGCATAAAGAAATAAGAGAGAGGAAGATGAAATCATGTGTAGAGGCCACATTCTTAATGCTCTTTCAGATCGTCTCTACGATCTCTATATCGGTGAACCCTCTGCAATTGGAATTGGGAAAGTTTTAGAACTCAAATACAAAGCCAAGAAGGAAGGTACTAAAAAATTTTTGATCTCTAAGTATTTTGAGTATAAGTTTAATGATGACATGCCTATCTTGGTACAAGTGCATGAATTGTAGATTATAGTAAACCAATTAAGGGCTGTGGAGATTGAACTTTCTGAATCTTTTCAAGTTGGCGCAATTATAGCGAAATTGCCATCATCTTGGAAAGGATATAGGAAGAAAATTCTTCATGATTCTAAAATTTTTTTTTGGAACAAATTCAGAAACACCTTTGCATCGAAGAGGAATCGAGGGTGAGAGAAAAGAATGAAAGTTCCTATAATACCAATCATAAGGCCAACACTGTGAACAAGCCCTCTAACAAATCCAACAAAGGAAAATAAAGCAAAAGAATTTCACTTGTTCCCAAAAAGAGTCAAGAGAAATTCAAGATGCCTAAGAAAGGAGGCTACTTTGTGTGTGGCAAACCTGGCAATTGTGCTAGGGATTGCAGGTTTAAGAAAACCCAAAAATCAGAAATTAATTCCTTAAAAAGAATGATGAGATCATCACTATTGTGAGTGAGACCAATGTCATTCAAGGCAAAGTTTTTAATTGGTGGTATGACACATGTGCCACTGTTCATGTTTGCTATGATAAGTCCCTTTTCAAGACTTATAAAGAAATCAATGATGGGCAAGGGATTCAAATGAGAAATAAAGGAAGGTCTAAGATATTTGGCAAGGGTAATGTTGAACTCATTTTTACTTCGGATAAAAAGGTGACTCTCACCAATGTACTTCATGTTCTCAACATAAATCGAAATCTTGTTAGTGGAGATCTTTTAGGCAAACCGGATATTAAATCTACATTTGAATCGAAAAAATTAATCTTGTCTCGAAATAGTATATTTGTTGGAAAAGGCTATTCTAGCAGTGAAATGGTCAAATTATCTATTGTAACCGATAATTCTATTAATAATAAGAGTAATGCCTCTATTTATATACTTGATTCTATTTCTTTATGGCATTGTAGATTAGCACATGTTGGTCTGAGTACTATGAAAAGAATGATAAAAATGACTTGATTTCTTGTGATATAAATGAGTTTAAAAATATGAATTGTGTTCTAAATCCAAGATGACTAAGAAATCATTTAAGGGTGTTGAAAGAACACTAATTTGTTAGATTGAATTCATTCAGATATATGTGAATTCAATGGCATATTAACTAAAGGGGTAATAGATATTTCATAACATTTATTGATGATAGTTCTAGATACACATATGTGTATTTGTTAAAACACAAAGATGAGGTTTTTAATGTGTTTAAGAATTATAAGGTTGAAGTTGAGAATCAATTAGTAAAAAAGATTAAAATTTTGAGAAGTGATAAAGGAGGAGAATACTTTCCTAAAGAATTTAATATTTTTTGTGAAGAAAATGGCATTATTCATGAATGTTCAACCCCTCGTACACTTGAACATAATGGTTTAGCTGAAAAGAGAAATAGAACTTATTTAGAAATGATTAATGCTTTATTGTTGCATGCTGAATTGCTATTTAATTTGTGGAGAGAAGCACTTCTTGCTACTTGTCACATACTAAATAGGATACCAATGAAGAAAAATAAAATCTCTCCATATGAATTATGGAAAGGAAGGAAGCCCAACATAGGGTATTTTAAAGTGTGAGGGCATCTTGCATATTGCAAGAATAATGATCCAAAAAGGACCAAGTTAGGTCCTAGAGGGATCAAGTGTGCATTCGTAGGTTATGCCTCAAAAAGCAAAGCTTATAGACTTCTAAATCTAGAGTAAAATATCATTATTGATCCAGAGACGTGGAGTTCTTTGAACATCTTTTAACCTTAGGAAAAAGAGTTCAATCCTCATCTAGTGAAGTAACACTAAGAGAGACATCTCAAAAGGTTGATGAGCAACCTAGTTCACAAGAGGTTTATGAGCAACCTAATGAACAAAGAAGAAGTACTAGAGTTCGAAGAGCTAAAATTTTTGAATCGGATGAGATTGACTCTCAACGTATTTCTTTTACCTTGTTAAAGATAATAGAGATAAAGTTGTAAGGACAATCCCAATTATTCTTCAAGTGGAAGATGATCCTAAAACTTATAAAGAAGCGATGGCTTCTAGAGATGCGTCTTTTTAGAAAGATACTATTAGAGATGAAATGGATTCAATCATGTCAAACCATACTTGGGAGCTTGTTGATTTACCTCCTGCTTCTAAACCTATAGATTGTAAGTGGGTGTTTCGAAGAAAGTACCACACTGATGGTACTTTATACACTTCAAAGCCAGGTTAGTAGCGAAAGATTTTCGACAAAAGAAAGATATTGATTGTTTTGATACATATACATCGGTAGCAAAAATTACTTCTATTAGAATAATATTTGCTTTAGCGTTTATTTACAATTTACATGTTCATCAAATAGATGTCAAAACGGCATCCCTAAAGGGAGATCTCGATGAAGAGGTCTATATGAAACAACCTGAAGGGTTTGTTCTATCAGAAAATGAGCATAAAATTTATAAATTAATTAAGTCCTTGTATGGACTAAAACAAGCCCCTAAACAATGGCACGAAAAATTTGATAAAGCAATTTTGTTATTTGATTTTTCTCATAATATAGCAGATAAATGTGTTTATATTAAAGTAAGTGATGATTATATTGTGCTAGTTTGTCTATATGTTGATAATATATTGATTGTAAGTACTGCGGTCAATCTCCTGTTGCGCTCATTGTCAGAGAAAAATACCTGCAAAAGAACTTCGCACTGATCGAACTTGTGTCCGGTGGGGACCCTCCGATGCTCAGTCAGTGGGGAGGGGTGAACAGCAAATAGAATTTTTAGAAAGACAGAGTATCAGCCCAGAAGTTTCTTACCAAATGCTGTTCATTTACCTTCTTTTATAGACGAGTAGTTGGTAATCGTCTGTAATGGTTAGACATGTGAGTCCCGCACATTCCGACATTATGTGATCATGGGATAGGTGGTTATATCCGCTACTGATCATGTTCTGACCATTATGTGCTCTCTACACTGGCAGTTTCAGGAAGCCGACTATATGTCGATAATAATAGTACGTCGATCGTATGTCGGTAGTAGTCGTAGAGATCTGAATGAGTATCGATCGGTAACTCTGATATGTCGATGGTCATCGGTATAAGATTAGCCGAGTTGTCATAGCTAAGTCTGTCGATGGCTGAGGATAATCGACTATAGATCAGCCAACTGATTGTTAGTCGGTATTTTATATTCATGAGTTCGATTTAGAGTCAGAATCGGGGACGGTTGAATTATCCCAACAGTTACCCCCACTCTCAAGTCCAAGGTAGTCTGACGTGCATGTCATCACATGGTCTATCACATTGGACGAAAAAATTGTCACGTACTGTTTCGAGCTCCGATTCGATTGTAAGCATTAATAATTTTTTGAAATACGAGAGATCTTCAGCTATTTTGTTGTTTCGATAACTGTGAGATCATCATTGGAATGTCGTTTTGGAAAGATAATTCGATGTCCCGTAAATTTGGATGATTTGATTCTGACTAGTAGATCTTGACCACATGTCCATATGTTGTTGGCCCTATGCCATTCATACAGATAATGGTGAGGTGGTGTGATCTGGGAGTAGATGCATCAAACCGTCCGATCAATAGTCGGTCTTAATGTAGCCACGTGTCGACATCGGAGGAGATCCTGATTTGAGTGATTTCATCCAGACCATTGAGGGATCCTATATATATAAAGTCGCTTTCATTTGGACTATACTTTTGCATTCGTTACTCTCCTCTGCAATAGAAGGTTCTACCCCAGCATTAGGAGCTTCCCAAGTTTTCTTGTTTCTTGCATCATCTATAGCTCCAGGACGAGTTCCCATTCCCTTCTCTTAGGTATTTTTTTTTTGGTTCTCCTTTTCAATGGCAAGTAGAAGTAAGAAAGCTTTATCTTCTCAGGATAGTCAGTCGAAGAATTCGATCGATGATTTCCTTTAGATTCGAAGACAGAAGTCTCTTCCTTATTTAGGCCTAATGTTGAACGGCTCCGGAAACAATATTGTATCATAGAGAGCCTGTTCGAGATAGTCGGTCACTTCAACGGGAACAATTCTTTAGGTATAACATAGTCGGTCACTTCACTTATTCTTTTGTTTGTTTCTAAATTTTGTATTGATCTTTATCTTTTGATTGCAGCTATGCGATGAGGGCACAAATTTTGGCTGCTGATATTCACTCGCATACTGCCAAGAAGAGGACAGTGACCGATGCTGAATCCTCCCGACCATCGAGAAAAAATCGGATTGATTTCCAATCGGTGCCGGCAAGGGAACCCGACGTTCCGTCGGTGATAGTTCCTGAGCCAGTTATGGCATTGTCAGCTCCGACAATGCTTCCTTGGACCAAAATACCATCTGCTGGAGTTGGAACGATGAGAGACGAAGATGCCACAGCAGAATCATCAGCGGCTCCATCAATGGGGATTCGAACCGAATCAGAAGTTGCGACCAAACCCGAACAATCTACTGCTACGCCAGCTATTCCTCCAGTGGAGCGGTCTCAGGCGTAGTCAAATACTGATTTCATAGCGGTCTCAAGTGCATGACCGTCGACTAGGGATCGAGAAAAGGCACCGGCTACTTCCGTCAATGATGGGTCGTCTGCAGACCTCCCCACCCTATTCGACATCAGAATCTCCGTCAATGAGTCGGCCTTGGCCAATCCATCATTGGCTAGATGACTCATCGAGGCTGTGCTTTTTCTGACTGACAAGGAGAACAAGAAAAATCAGATGGTGTCTGAAATATTTTCTTCTTTTTATCCGACAATGCTTGAGGTAAGTTTCCGACATTCCTCTTCTTTTTTTTTAATTTGACTTGTCTTTTTCTCTCAGTGGACGCACGATATGCATGCTCTAGAGAGCGGATATCGGAAGATCGCCGACCTTCATCGGGCATGGATGGACAGGGTGGCGGCCGCCAATGCCGAAAAGATTGCTGCCATTGAACAGCTTCAGGCGACAATGGAACGAAAAAAGAAGCTCCAAGAAGAGATCTCGCATATGACGGCCGACCTACAGTCCTCCAGAGCCAAACTTGAGTCGGCTCTTCAGAGCATCTCATCTTTCGAATCCCGGATCAAGAGCAAGAAGCATTCCATCAGTCAGCTCCGAAGAGAAAGAGACGGATGCATTGAAGAGCTGAAAACGGAGCGCAGAAGGCATCGAGCCACCATGGAGAGGCTGGCACTGACTAATGCTGAGTTGGCCTCCGCGAAGGCCGAAGCTGAGTCGGCGAGAGGCACCCTAAGTCTAGCTATCAAGAATTTCAAGCATTCAAAAGAGTTTACGGATGAAATTCTTCAGGGTAGATTTGCCTCTTATTACGTCGAATACAAGTACGATCGAGATGCGGTCAAAAAATTGTATCCGAATCTGGACCTGAGCAGCATCGTCCCTTCTTGTTCGGGAGAAGAGGATGTTGAGGAAACTGCTGCGCCGACAAGAGGAGATGCACTGGCTGTACCAGAACCTGCTCCAACCATCGAGGCTGTTCCAGAGCAAGGAGATGAAGAAACCGACTGGCGACCGGTGTAATATTTTCTTTTTCTTTTGTAATCAAGTTCAATTCTGTAATCGGATCTTAAGTCTAATTTTGTAATTTCTTCTTCAATGAATGAAAAAAAAATTTAAGTACGAAATTTTCTCTTTGCACTTGTTCTGTCAATATCATGGAATCACAGTCGAACAACCGATTATCCATCAGTGAGTTGGATGTTCAGTAATAACTATAGTAGAATTTATCCATTAGTCAGATGTCAGTTGACATACTTTGTATACCTTTTAGGTATTTAGACATTTGATAGACAGTGATAAACCGAATATCTTTCGACTAACCGTAGTCAAATCGGTATATTTAGATATTTGATAGACGGTGGTAAGTCGAATATTTTTCGACTGACCATAGTCAAGTCGGTGTATTTTCTACTCGATCAAAGTCGAGTCGACATAATGTTCCGCTTAGCTAAAACTAAGTCGGTATGAATAGTCATTCGACTAAAGTCGATTTTTGCAGTAAAAAATCAAGATATAGTCCGTAAGTCGATTTTTACAGTGAAAAATCAGGATGTAGTCGGTAAAAATTGATCGATTGTTTATCGTTCTAATATCATTCCGTAGATGTAGTTGATCGAAGCTTTCACGGTTTTGAATTCTAACGTTTCATTTTGAATATTGTACATGGGAACAACTTTATTGATAATACATCTTCAAATTATCGACATTCTAAGTCCAAGAAATAGTTATTCCATCAAGAATTTCTAGCTGATATGCATCCGATCGAAGTATCTCAATTATTCTGTAGGGTCCTTTCCAATTTAGAGATAATTTTTTATGATCTAGAGACTTTGAAATTTCTATCTTTCTTAAGATCAAGTCTCTTGAACGGAAGACCTTCGACTTGACTTTTGAATTGTAATACCGGATCACTCTCTGCCGATATGCTGCCATTCGAACTTGAGCTTACTGTCGGACTTTCGAAAGTAAATCTAAATTGGCTCTCCGATATTCTGAATTGCTCAGCTCATTATACTATTCTACTTTTATTGATGGTAATTTGATCTCAAGTGAAATCATCGTCTCTGTCCCATAAGCCAGGTTAAATGGTGATTCTCTCATCGATATTCGAGGAGTTGTCCGATATGCCCACAGGACTGGATATAACTCTTCCACCCAAAGACCTTTAGCTTCGTTCAGTCTGGTCTTAAGACCATATAGAATTGTTCGGTTGGTTACCTCTACCTCACCACTGGATTGTGGATGACCGACTGACGTGAGTTTGTACGTAATATACAAATTTGCACAAAATTTTTTGAAATTTTGATTGTCAAATTATCGATCATTGTCGGTGATGATGGTGTATGGTAGACCGAATCTGCATATGATTGACTTCTGAACAAAATCTTCTATCTTACTTTCAGTGATCTGTGCCAAAAGTTCGGCTTCTACCTATTTGGTTAAGTAATCGATGGCAACTACAATGAACTTTCTCTGATTGGATGCCAGAGGAAAATGACCCAGTATATCAATTCTCCATTGTGCGAAGGGCCATGGTGCAATAATTAATGTCAGCTGACTGGCCGATTGATATTATATATTAGCATACTTCTGGCATTGTTCACATCTTCAGACAAGTTCAGCTGCATCTTTCTTTATGATGGCCCAATAATATCCTTGTCATAAAATTTTACAAGCCAAAGATTTATCCCCAAAGTGATTTCTACAAATCTCCTCATAAACTTCTCGGAGTGCATAGTTGGCATCCATTGGTCTCAAACATTTCGGTAAAGAAAGAGAGAATGACTTTTTATAGAGTTGTCCATTCATTAAATATATTGTGAGGCCATCCATCTTAGTAATTTGGCTTCTAAAGGATCTACAGATAGAGTTCCATCAATCAAGTACTGGACGATCAAGTTCACCCAGCTTGGCTCATCATTAACTTGTAGCACTTCGACTTTGTCAATGCTCGACTGTTCGAGACATTCGATGAACGTCCGATCTAGCGAGTTGAACAAAATGGTTGCAAGTCGAAAAAGCACATTGGCTCGAGCATTCTCCATTCTTAGAATGTAAGAGATCTCAAAATATTTTAAAACTGATGTAAGATCTTTCACCTTCTGAAGATACTTCATCATAACGGGGTCTCGGACTTCAAACTCATCCTTGACTTGTCCTATAATCAACTATGAATTGGTGAAAACCTTCAAGTTGTCTATGTCAAGTTCTTTGGCAATTTTCAAGCCGACTAGGAGAGCTTCATACTCAGCTTGATTATTTGAAGCTTTGAAGTTAAACCGAAGGGCGTATTCGATTACAATCCCTTCGAAATTAATGAGGATGAGACCGGCTCCACTGTCTTGTACGTTGGATGCTCCATCAATATATAGCACCAACATCGATGTTAAGTCGGGCTCAGGAGTTTCAACTTGCTTTAATTTATCGTTAGGTTCATCCTCAGAATTATTTCAGATATAGTACACTCGACGATGTAATCAGCCAAAACTTATACCTTCATCGATGGTCGCAGGCGATATTGAATATCAAACTCACTGAGTTTTATAGCCCACTACGTCATTCGACCTAAAATATTATGTCAGTATAAAATTGCTTTCAACGGTTGATCTGTCAAGACAACAACAGGATACGCTTGAAAGTACAGATAAAGTCATTGTGATGATATGATTAGAGCGTAGATCATCTTCTCCATCCTTAAATATCTTATTTCAGCATTATGAAGCACCTTACTAGTATAGTAAATTGACCGTTGAGTTCGATTTTCATCCTTTTGGATAAGTACCGAACTAACTGCCTCTGTAGAAGTCGCCAGATAGAGATACAAAGTTTCTCCCACCTTTGATTTTGTAAGTAAAGATAGAGATACCAGATATCTTTTTAGATCTTCGAAGGATTATCGGCACTCGCCTGACCATGAGAAGTCTTTTGTTTATCTCAAGATCTTGAAGAAGGACAAGCATCTTTCTGTCGATCTTGAGATGAATCGACTGAGTGCGATGATCATTCCATTAAATTGTTGTATCTCTTTCTTGGAGTTTGAGCGCTTCATATTGATGATAGCTTTATTTCTCGAGATTGGCTTCAATTCCTCGTTGTGCATAAGAAATCCAAGAAATTTTTGAAAGTTACTCCGAACGCACACTTAGTCAGATTTAATTTCATCTGATGTTGTCGAAGTGTGTCGAAGACTTTCTCCAAATCTCGAACATGATTAGAAGTTTGGGAGCTTTTCACCAGCATATCATCCACGCAGACTTTCATATTTCGTCCAATTTATGCTTTGAATATTTATTGACTAGCCGTTGACAAGTAGCTCCAGCATTCTTTAAACCGAATGACATTACTTTGTAACAGTAGATGCCTTTGTCGATTATGAAGGCAATGTACTCCTCATCCTCGAGAGCCATCCGAATCTAATTATAGCCTGCAAAGACATTCATGAAGCTTAAAAGTCGGTGTCCCGAAGTCACATCAACTAATTGGTCGATCTTTAGTTCATTCGGACAAGCTTCATTTAGATTTGTATAGTCGATGTAGATTCTTCATTTTTTATTGACTTTTCTCACCATCACTACATTGGTGAGCCGGATAATTAGTTTCTCTGATGAAGCCAGCTGCGAGGAGCTTGTTGACCTCTTCATCGATGACCTTATATCTTTCAGGAGCAAAGATCTTTCTTTTATCTCACCGGTCTAACTTTAGGATCAATGTTCATTTGGTGGGTTATTACTTTTGAAGAAATTTCTGACATATCCGTTGCCGATCAAGCAAAAATATCGACATTTGCTCTTAGTAGATTCACCAATGGTTGCCGCTCCAGATCAGACAACTGCAATCCAATTTAGACCGTCTTCTCGGGATCTTCTTCTTTTAATGGGATGGAAACTAGTTGTTCGGCTGGTTCACCTTTTTTCATTTTCTCTTTAGTCCAATTTATCAACGGACAAAAAGTCTTCAGATTGATTATTCTTTATGGAGATCAAAAAGCAACGTCGAGCAAGTTATTGATCTCCACGCATTTCTCCGACTCTATTTCTTGTTGAAAATCAGACCAGTAAATGATATGTTGAAACTACTGCTCTCAAGACATTAAGTCCAAATCGTCCAAGTATGGTGTTGTAAGCCGACGGAACTCGGACGATCATGAATGTCAAGAGAACAGTACTTTATTATGGATCTATTTTCGTGGTTAGTAGGAGAGCAATTTTTTTTTCCACGGTAACTGCATCTCCAGTAAAACTGACTAATGGCGTCGAGACTCTTCTGAGTCGGTCAGTCGGTAGTCATATTCGAAAAAAATTGAGTAAAAAGAAACATCAGTTGAACTTTCATTATCAACTAAATTTTTTTACATCATAATTTGCTATCATCGTCGAAACAACGACAGCATCATCATGGAGAGTTTGTATTCTCCAGACATCATCTTTCGAAAAAAAATTATATTGTTCGGTGGTCATTCCTTCACCAACTCTTCTTTGAAAGTTGCCCCCAGTCCTTCTGTTGTCGAGAGATCATATTGATGACTCCACCGTTGGTCGATTGTTGATTGTTCCTCAGCTTGTGACTGAGGCTGTTGGTCGATGGGAGGTTGAGTCGGACGATCTCGTCGAAATTTCTCGAGGTATCAAATCAGGGCTTCTATTTCATCTGAGTTGGATGCACTACTCGATATCGTGTTCATAATCAAGATGAAACTGAGAGTACTTCTTCCTGTCATGGCTCTTCAATGGCACTTTCATCGGTGGAGGGTGTCGAAGATACTCCTCTCCTTCGATCTCCATCAAGATCTACGTACGAGAACAGAAGAGTATAAGAGTCATACCTGTCATAGTTGTTTGACTTTGGACTCCATCGTCGAGATGAAGCTCGCTTATTGATGGTTGACCGACTTGATTCGGTAAGAGCTCCATTTTTTTTATTTTTTCTGATCTTTTTCTTCTATCTGGTGCCAGTCAGAAGCATCCTTATCCACGCGAATATACTTGTATGCATGCTCCAAGAGTTCAGCATAAGTCTGAGGGAGAGTCTTGTCCAGAGAATAGGTGAATCTGGATCCCCTCAGACCCCTCTTTATGGCCGATATGGCCATATCCTCATTGAGGTCCCTGACCTCAAGTGTAGCCGTGTTGAAGCGAGCCACAAAATTTCTCAATGTCTCTATCTCGTCTTGTTTGATGGAGAAGAGACTATCTAATATCCGTGGCACCTTCCGACTAGTGCTGAAATGGGCCACAAAAGAATGTTCGAGCTGCTCGAAGGAGTTTATGCTCTCCAACTGGAGCCCAGAATACCAAGCTCGAGCAGCCTTCCGAATAGTTGCTGGAAAGTCGATGCATATGATGGCGTCAGTTGCCTCTTGAACATCATGAGAGCCTTGTAGCTCTCTAGTTGATCAATTAGATTAGTGGAGCCATCATATAGCTCAATCTGCGGCATCTTGAATCAAGACGGAATCGACTCGTCTAAGATACATTGAGAGAGAGATTGGACAATGTGGAAGTCATAGTCGCTAGAAGATTTCCGACCTTCCACCTAAAGTCGGGCAAGTTAACAATCGATCTCTTGGAACTTGCGCTCGTAGTCACCGAGCCATTGTTGCTGAGATAATCTGAGAATAGAGTCCCCCGAAGAATTTGAGGATGGAGATAGAGAAGATTCATGCGGCCTTTTCCCTTCTTAATATTATGTACATGGGAAGGAGAAAGAGATTGCCGTGAAGGATAGGCAGTGTGGCGAGAATGCCAAAAATGCGGTTACTCGACTCGATGAGAATGTCGAGACGACCGTCGTTCTGAAGATGAAGAGGGTGAACGCCGTGGGGGATGGCGGCTGTGCCTAGACGGCACTAAATGAACTACCGGCTCCTCCACCGGCAATCGCTGCTGCTGTTGTGTTTGTTGCTGTTGGAGGCAGTGAACTGCCTCCGTTAACACCTTTATTGCTGCATCAAGACAACAATTTGTGTGTCTGTAGTGTCTACAGGAAGCGAAGAGCTAGGCTCTGCCAACGGGGCATGAGGTGAAATATCATTTCGATGGAAAGATTGCCTCGCAGATCCTGTTAAATACTGAGCTATGGTCTTAGCCATGATTGCTCGTATTCTCCCCTATCTGGCGCACCAATCTGTTGCGGTCAATCTCCTGTTGCGCCTGTTCCAGATAAGAACACCTGCAAAGAAGTCCGCACTAATCGGAGTTGTGTCCGATGAGGACCCTCCGATGCTTGAGTCAGTGGGAAGTGATAAACAGCAGATAAAATTTTGAGAAAGATAGAGTATCAGCTTAGAAGTGTCTTATCAAATGCTGTTCATTTACCTCCTTTTATAGACGAATAGTTGGTAACCGTCTGTAACGATTAGCACATGGGTCCCGCACATTCCGATATTATATAATCATGGGATGGATGGTTATACCCGCCACTGATCATGTTCTGACCATTATGTGCTCTTTGTGCTGGCAGTTTCAGATAAGCCGACTATGTGTCGGTAATAATAGTACGTCGATTGTATGTCGGTAGTAGTCGTGAAAATCCAAATAAGCATCGATCGGTAACTCTGATATGCCGATGGTCATCGGTCTAAAATTAGCCATGTTGTCGTGATTAAGTCTGTCGATGGCTGAAGATAGCCAACTATAGGTCGGCCAACTGATTGTTAGTCGGTATTTTGTATTCATGAGGTCGATTTAGAATTGAAATCAGGGGTCAGTTGAATTGTTCCAACGGTAAGCAATAATTTGAATGGTATAATTGAAACGAAGAAATTTGTATCTTCCACATTCAAAATGAAGGATCTTAGACAAGTTGATATCATACTAGGCATCAAGATAAAAAGAATAGTGGGAGACATGTATTGAATCAATCTCATTACATTAAGAAAGTATTGAACAAATTCAGTTACTTAAAGATAAAAGAGGCAAGTACCCCATTAGATCCAAGCATCAAGTTAATTAAGAATGATGGAAGAGCTGTGGCTCAACTTGTGTATGCAAGTACTATTAGAAGTCTTATATATGCTACACAATGCACAAAATCAGATATTGCATTTACTGTTAGTTACTTAAGTAAATTTACGAGCAATCCGAGTATTGATCGCTAGAAGGCTATTGATCGAGTTCTTGATTTTCTTAAGAAGACTAAAGCTCAAGGTCTTCAATACTCAAAGTTTCCAGCTATATTAGAAGGATATACCGACACAAGTTGGATATCGAGTTTGGGAGACAACAAATCCACTACGGATTGGGTATTTACCTTGGAAGGTAGTGCAATTTCTTATAAATCCAAGAAACAAATTTGCATAACACACTCAATAATAGAGTTGGAATTTGTTGCATTAGCAGAAACAAATAAAGAAGCTGAGTGGTTGAGGGATTTTCTTTTAGAAATTCCATTGACTTCAAAGAGTGGGAGTTCGATTTTGATTCACTGTGATATTCAAGCTACTCTAACATAAGTATATAATAATATATATAATGAAAAGTTGAGACATATAAGTCTTCGACATGATTATGTGAGAAAGTTAATTAAAGATGGAATCATATCTCTCACATTTGTAAAGTCGAATAGGAATTTGGCTGGTCCATTCACTAAACCTTTTATAAGAGATTTGATGAAAACGACTTCAAGTTTGATTGTGTTAAAACTCTTTAATTAAATCCACCAATGATAGCAACCTACCCAGCACTATGAAATGAGTAGTTTTAGGTTCAAAGGATAACAACAAATCATTGATATGCGGATGTTTTCAATACTTAACTGAATAAAAATATAAAGCAAATATTGGTTGTCACAAATAAGAAGATTGAATTTTAATAATCTTAATAAGGTTCAATTCAGAGAACAAGTGTCTCAAATATGATAAAAACACTGGAAGAACTTTACCTATATAAACATCAAAGTGGTGCCGCTTTAATTGAGAGTTGGAGTTACTCTCATAAATGTTCGTAAATTTTGGATAAACATGGCCTTAAAAATACTAAGCAAGTGTTTGGGTAAATAAAATATGATATTTATGTGTATAGTGTCACCAATGTTTCACAAAAATAACATATTCAAAGCTTATGCTATATGGGATTTCAATTTCATCCTGTAACATTATACTAAAGTAATGTTCCAATCGAAAGATATATTACTTTATGCATAAACATAATTTGATCTTTTAATTTTTTTAATTTTATGTTTGAACTAGTGAAGGATTGTTAAAAATTGTTCAAATATAAAATATATAAAATTTGAATTTTTTGAATTTGTGTTTAATTGCATGGAAGTTTTAATGGTTTGTTTTATTGACAGATGTTTTTTTCAAGTTGAAAAAAATATCAATTGTGCCAATATCAATTATTTTTTCAAGATTTGTAACTATCAAGAACTATAAATATATTCCAAAATCGAAAAACTAAGAATCAAAATCTTTACTTTATTTTTTCTAACAACTCTTGTTCAAACTTCATCCTTAAAAGATAAATATTTTCTTACTTTCCAAATAAAATTTCTTCATATCCACTAAAACTATTTGCATTAATCCCCCAACAATCTCAAAAAGAGAGAGAGCAAATATCGCTTCTAGGAAACATTCTTTAACATATTTCAACCCGACATTGTTGTGTTCTTCTATACATTTCTAACACTATATCATTATCTCCCGAGAAATTTAACTACCTTGGCCATTGGCCTATTCTTGTACAGCAAATTTTGGGATTGATCCACTATCAAAGCCAAATCAGTTTCGACTTTCAAACAATAAAATGAGTTCAAATCTACGCGCTACTCAGATAATTTAGTCACACTGATGTGTAATAATTTATACAAATGCGGTTACTCATACATACTCAGTTGTGGCCTTACTAGCAGAATGTACAAATAATTTCTTTCCTTGGCAAACCATATATTATCCATTTCCAAAACAGTTAAAGCAATAGATACGAGAGTTGAGCAGTATTCATCAAAAGATGCACTACTTTTGGACCCTCATCTTTGAAACTCCATGTTCTGCAGAATATGATAGCAAATTGCCACATAAATAAAAAGCATTTTCATAAGTATATATGCCCAACTCCAGTCAGAAGAAAATCCCAGTGCATCACTGATGGCGATCACTTTGCAATAATTGTTCAACTAAAATCTGCACGAATATAACTTTGTCGAAAAGAGCAGATGAAGTATTGTCAGTGTACCAGCTCCAAATGGGGCCAAAAATGAGTTGAACAGTTCACATAGTATCAGCATGAATCAAACAGTGCTTGGATGAAATGAAAGAATATCAAAAGGCAATTGCAAAGTCATCAAAATCATCAGGCGATCATGAACTTTTTTCCATCTCAGCTATAGAGCAAAAGGCCCCAAAATTATATCCTTCAAAACCAGAACCAAACATGTGCCACAAACCCACTTGAGCATTAATTTATAGCCAACTCATTCTTAACAGTGACATCCAAAAATATTAAATTTTACAAAAGGCATCAAATAACTTAAATTTAGAGTACATGAAAAGGGTAGATAAAGGCAGGAATTCAGATGAACTGTAAAATGTGCAACACCAAGAGTTGAATGAGCAAACTGCAACACAATTATCATCCAACAAGTTGTAGTCCAAAAGACCTGTTCTCATTTCTCACATAAAAAGCAAAAAAGCATCAATTGTTGACTAAATCAGGTAGGGGGAAAACCAATACTTACATCCTATCTACATCAAGCGATGAACATTTAGCATACTTCCAGGCATAAAAACTGACCACCCTAATTAGGATCTTGTTAAAAATTGCCAGCAATAAAAGCATCAGAAGCATCAGCAGTTCACATCCAAGCCAAAAACAATTTGAAATAGAGAGGCGGAGATGATAATCTAGATGGAAACTATGCATTGTATAGGGACTACTGCAAGTCTGCTGCCAAGCATGAAGCAATAAAGTGAGATAATTCCCATTAAACAAGTCAAGATTCTATATCAAATACATTCTTGGCATATGGATCAAACTTCTAAGACAGCCAAAAAGATAGCTGACATGATATTTGTCTTTTGAAGCAAAGGCAAATTGTAGGTTAATCAAGCAAGTAGTCCATCCGAATACAATATCAAAAGCATCACCAAACAGGTAATATTTAACCATGTTTTTGAAAATTTAGGTTCTGAAATATAATATCCTGACAACAAATGCATAAAGAGAAAATTTTGCTACAGAAAGGTGGATTTTGTAGGATCATTTGCAGCAGAAAAACAGACAAGAAAAGAAAGGAACAGATGGATACCCATTTGTTCTGAATTGCATCTACTTTTTTTCTACCTGATTAAGTTTTGTTTTACTAAACATTGATATTTATACTCAATGACAGAAGCTGAGCTCCTTTCTTTCACTTGATATTTGCTTATCAGTCTTGAATAATAGAAGTCCCTCGGTTTCATTATCCATTTCAAGAGACTATTGAAGCCAAAACTGGAAATATATTAAAAAAAAAAGGAGGAGAAGAAGAAAGAACGAAAAACATCCATTGAAGCAAAAAGAAGAAACTTGAGCCAAAAACAAATAGGCAAAAGAACATGAGGTTTGATCACATTAATAGCAAGATAAAGGAGCTTCCACGGCATTTAATCTAAAAGATATTAATATATCATAAAAAGGTATTTCTCGACCATTCCTTGCTTAGGTGGAAAAAATTTTTGGCAAAACACACAACATCATCACAGTGCTATATTTTTAAGGTCCAGCAGTAATCCCAATGTTGGCCAACCATCAGACCAAAATATCTCCAATTCACTTAGTGTTAGCCTTCCAAAATTCATTTATGCACTATTTAAGCAGTCTGAATATTTAAATTAAGGCCAGCAGTACCATCCCGAACCATTTGGTTCGGGACATGCTGAGCCATACCGAAGGCCGACTAAGATGGTTACAGCCTTCAAATCGAGAAAGTGCGAGAGGGATAAGGAAAGAGAGAAAAAGAGAGGATGAGAGGGAGAGGGCGGCAGAAGGAGGGGAGAGAGAGGAGGCTTTCAACACCTCTCCTCCATGTTGCTGGAACAGTATTCTCTCCCCCTCCCAGTCTTCCTTTGTCAGTTCACACTGGAACCACACTGCACAATACCATACCATACCACCGGCATGCCAGCACGAGTGCCAATTCCAATACTGCTAACCTTGATTTAAATAGATTTTCACTTTTAAAGTCAGTTTGGTAACTAACACAGATCTAACATTCACTAAATCAATATATCACTCAGGAAACAATACATACATAAATATAATACATCAAATTATCTTATATTTATACTATTCCTAATTTCAGCAAAGAATTGAAAGACTTCTGAAGTCCAAATAAATAGCACAAACATATTAGTACAAACTACAAAGTAATGAGATCAATAAGTCAAACACAGGCAAATCAGAACAAGGAAGACTAGTACAAAAAAGTGAAACATTTACAACAATGAGCAAATATTCCTAGTGTAATTCACTTAAGCAAGAATATCTATACTATCATAATGGTGTGGGAATCAAAATTCAACAACCAGTAACATAATTAACATATTTTGATTTCAACAGGAAGACGGATGAAGAATAATTAAGCAACAACCCAATACAAATACACACATGAGCATGCACGCACAAGCATTTTGTCTTGATTTCCTTAGCTCTTCTCTAATCATCTGTATATCTTTATTTCTGCTTTCAAAACAATTAATCACTGCAAATGGTTAACTAGCACTTGTTCGCCATGTACTGTTTACTTCCGAGTCTCTATATTTGATAAAAAGTCAGAAATTCACGGTCATTTTTGTGCTCCTGTTCAACTCTAATGATTCAATATAGAAACAAGAAGTCAAACTAAACATAAATTTACGGTCTCCGGATTTAAAACATCTGTACAATTATTTATATATATGTATGTGTACTTTCATGTTCCAATGTATCCATGTATACTCACCAAAGTTTTCTGATCCAAATCTTCAAAAGAATAATATAGCGGCTTGCAGAAGATCATCACAATTCGCATATATAAGGTATAGCATCATGATAAGTCTACCAGTTCCAACTCCCATCTATGCCCAAAACCACAACACAGATCATTACATCACTGTTCCAATATCTTCGGATATTTTCATCAGGAGCAGCTGGAAGATGGAGCTGGAATCCACTTCACTATGCTTGACTTCAGCCTGCTCCCCAACCAAGTCAAATGGCATACTGGCATCTTTGGCAAAATTCAAACCCGAGCTCCACACTGCAGCCCCAACTTTAGTCATATGAAACTCATGGAAGTTATGACTTACATTTCAAAACCCATAACAGGGCTGCCAGCTCCTCCCAGAAACACCATTGATCCATTTAATGATTATGTTTAGCCTCTCTAAGATTCATTTTCGAATCAGTACAAATGCCTAAAGGAATTCCAATTACGAACTTGCTTTTGGTATTTATATTATGCATGTCATTCTCCCAAAAACATTCAATCATAATCAGAAATCGAAGGCCGGTAAATTTGCAATTGAAGCATGTTAGGAATCTCGTTTCCCACAAGAGCCAATTGCAATCTAATTTAAACTAACAAAAAGATGCAAATATAAAATTAATATCAAATCAAATATAAATCAATCTAAAGCTTACAGACTGGAGGGTGCAGTGCACTGTCCTAAGGCAATTTCCAATCCTCGTGCGGAATCAGACTCAAGAACTCCACCCCAAGATACAACCGGAGACCTTTCCTGCAGGCACGATCGTGAAAAGGATGACAGAACTTCTACCCAGCAACAGATGTAAAAATCAAAAGATGAAGAAAGAAAATTGAGATCGGAAAAAGGTGGAGGCAATATTTTTTTCTGTTGTGAAACCCATACGCCACAGAGCCATTTTATAGTCCCACGAACTAGCTAATCGAACAATAATCTCGCAACCAATCGAGATAGTCGGAAACAGCTTAACAAATCTTGGTTATGCAAAACGGACGGAAACGGCTTAACAAATCTCGGTTGGGCAAAACCGACGAAACAACTTAACAAATTCCATGCTTATTGATTGGGAACAAATAACGAACATCAACGAACAAAACAAACATTCAAAAATTTAACGAAGAATAATTTAAAAAATAAATCAAGGAGAGATAAAATGCAGAACCTGCCACGCCGCAGATGCGGGCACAGCTCGATCGCGCGCGTGCGAGCCAAGCCGGGCCATGCGCGCGTGTTCATAGGCCCAAGAAAAGAGACTTCAAAATAAAGCCCTTCCATTTTTCTTTTCCAATATGGACTAAACATCATGAATGCTAGAGGTTAGGTTGGAAAATAGATGGAGAAAATTTGAGCTTTCAAGTTCCCCCAAACCAACAATCCCCTTAAAACTCAATTTCTAAAATTAATTAATAATGTAGATAATTTTCTACTAGGTATAAATATTGTGCGATAGGTGAAGTATCTTTCATGATTTAACTTCACTTAGTGTTAATAGTATTAATCTAAAGAAAGTGAAATGAACTAGATCTTGAACTACGTTTCTTTGACTCAGATTTTTACTATTACACACACAATACAGAATCTCATATCGCAGGTTTGCACATTAATGACCGTGTGCAGGTATTTTAATTATTTCATGAGAGTTTCTAAAGATTGCCTATCTCTAGCCATGACCAAGTATGGATACTCTCACGTAAATGAGCCCCTCTGGAGATATGCGGTGTCATATCTCGAGGAATATCTCTTGAGTCTCATTCAGAGATAAATTCTTCCTAACCACTACATAGTACTAATCACCATAGGAATGGACTGGAGTTTATGACTCCTATATCACATAAATCATATATGCTCACTGACCAATCAATCAGCTTGTTATTATCATATTGAACCTCCTTCAAAGGATCTCCTATCACAGAGATTGAGTTCCCATTGTTGGAAAGTCCTTTATAGGCTAAGCCCCATTCCTCTCGATGACTCTGGAACCTTAATCCTATTTGAGCCTTTAGTAAGGCAATCCGCCAGGTTAAAGTTAATTGCAACATGATTCAAAAAATTATTTGAAGTTTCTCCTTTCTTTTTACAGACTTTTGTCTTAGTTTAATATGTCTGTTTATTTTAGTATTCACAAATTTCTTTTTACAAAAATCTATTGCAGCTCTTGAATCACATTAAATTGATATTGGAGGAATAGGAGAAGATACTAAAGAAATCTCAGATAGAATTCTTTTAGCCATTTAGCTTCAGAACAGATAGAATCGAGAGCAACAAGTTCAGCTTCCATAATACTTTTAGCTAAAATTATTTGTTTGGAAGATTGCCAAGAGACAGCACTTTCTCCTAGAAGAAACACATAGCCAGAAATAGATTTAATATCTACTATATCAGAAATCCAATTTGAATCACTATAACCCTCAAGTACATCTGGATAACCTACAAAATGTAAGAAATAATCTGTAGTACCTTTAAGGTATCAGAATACTCTCTCTAAAGCAATCCAATGAACTAGACTACGATTACTAATCTGCTAAGTCCAAAAACAGCATAAGCAATAATGAGGTCTAGTCCGATTAGAAAGATACATTAATGAACTTATAATTTGAGCATATTTTTCTTGGTTCACAGATTTTTCTGTATTGTTCAAGAGGTGGATGAATGAATCATAAGGAGTAGATACAGAAGTAGAATCAAAATATCCAAATTTATTAATAACCATTTGAGTATAATGAGATTGAGATAGACAGATTGAATCAGAAGTACGAATGATTTTCATATCAAAAATTGTATCAGCTTCACCTAGATCTTTCACATCAAAATAATATGATAGAAAGTTCTTGATGTTATTGATCAAGTCAAAATCAAGAACAAGAATCAAAATATCATCAACATAGAGACAAAAAAA
>KE504880.1:3188-13424 GCA_000441515.1 Elaeis oleifera | reverse complement strand
ACTTCTTTAGTATAAATAAGTACTATAAATTGATAATAATAATATTTTATCAAAAATAGCTTATAAATATTATAAAATATCATCCATCTTTCTTCTCATTTCTCTTATACCAAACAGAGGAGGAAATCATTTCCATCCGTCTTTCCATCTTTTATCAAACATACGAGAGGATGGATAGAAAATCTATCCATCCTTCCTCCATCATATATCCTTCAATCCAGTCTTCATACCAAACAGAAAGTTAGAGTCTAGTGCTTTATAAGGCCGCTTGACCATCCTGACGGACGTTAAGATCGTCCAATTTTTTTACAAGTAATAAACAATTCATATTCCCTACCTCAAAACCATCGTACTCTTTATTCCTTATAAAGTGCTTCCATCTTTATTTGTACCATTGTTAGCCCATCCACCTTTGATATACCTGAAATGTTGTTACATAATGCAATTGGTTGATAAAAGTTAAATCTTTTTTTTCGGTAAGAAAAAAGTTGAATCTTTGATTACCATCCTTTTAACTGAGTTTTGACATAGACTTGTTTTCTTTTGTTTTTTTTTAAGTTGGAATTTTTTGAAAGAAAAACCTAAAAGAATGATGGAAGGTAAAATAGGAGCTTGCAGTTTCGGAGAAGCAATAAATATACCAAAGTGATAAAGGAGTTATTGTGGAGCCCACTGGGATAGCTCCCAACGATAATAGCTATTAGGTTTAAAAGAAAGCCTACAATAAGCTCGTTCGCATATGCGAACAGTGATTGGCGTGCATGGAGGATCCCACCCCTCCGACGGTGATTGGTGTGCACAGAGCCCCCCCTCCCTTTCTTTTATCCCCCCCACCCTTCCTATCCGTGCATGATTCAATCACCGCATGCGGGATTGGATGATTATGTGATGTTTATCTAAACTGTTTAAATACTCCTAAGATTTATCAATTCTTATTTTCTTAGCATTACGTGTGTGCGACGACGTGGCAGACAATGACGGCCTGGCCATTATCATCTGCCATATCGTCACACGTGTGTTAAAATGCTAAAAAAGTAAGAATGGATAAATCCTAGGGGTATTTGAATAGTTTAGATAAACATCACATAACCATCCAATCACTGCGTGCGGTGATTGGATCACGCGTGGGGGGGGGGGCTTCATGCGCGCCAATCACCATAGTCTTACCATAGACTATGAACGGACTTATCGTAGATTTTTTCTTGAGTTTAATGCCATATTCAGTGATATTTTATATTCCATTAATGCGAAAAAATAATATAGTTGAGTAACAATTCATTTAGTGAGTTTGAATTCTTTGCATAATCACACCTTGTTATGATCCATGTTTTGAGACCAAGATATGACTTGATGGTCATGGTAACATGGTTAAATTGTGGATAGTTGGGTTTTTCAAAAAATCAAATAGTGACAGCACTTTAGCTGTGATTACTAATTAATATCATATGTGAGAGTAATAATTAATAATGTCATGGTGTAGCAAGGAGGGCAAAATTAGTCTCACATTGATTGTAAGTCAAGATAGACCTGACTTATATGAGATAGGACCTTCTCTCCCTTATGATGCATTTTTTAATGACAAAGCCATCCGATTTCGTGCCATAGTTGGAGCGAAGATTGATCCGTCCAAGCCACAAGCCCTTGATTGCAATATTGATGCTAGAAGAAAGGTCGATGAGTCTCCGACAGACTATGTGGTACACCTCTCACCATCTAAGAATCTAAATTTTATATGATTGAGTATATCTCATAGATTCACGAGCATTACAACACAATCAAAGATACTAAACTTATACGTAGTTTTTTTCACTTTATCTCCTTCTTTTTCACTTTATCTCCTTCTTTTTTATTCTATTTTAGCATTTTTTTAATGGGGCGGAGGGTAAGCTATACATAATCTAGTTGATGCTATTGTTTATATGACCAATCTTGCGTGTTTAGGTTATTCTAGGTAACTTTGTGGTAGAAGGCTCTTCCTAGATCCTAGAAATATGTTACTAACAATTTAATTACCTATTACACATTTAGTTTCTGTATTACTAGGAAAATGTTTTGATTTACATTTTATGCAAGGTCATTTTTAGAAGGGTTGATAGGCACAAGTCCACTAAGAAATCATGCCATATGTTCAAACTTAGTGCTTGTAATACTATAACAAGAAAGATACAAAATTTATAAATTAAACACACAAAACACAAAGTATATGGGAGATATATGCGATTTGGCTTATAGGTTGTGTGTATCAATGGATTCAATGGAGAAAATAATGCCCATATATTGTGTGCACAAGTGGAGCAACTGAGGATCACCGATGAGAAGAGTATAGAGAGGTGGCTTTTAGATAATGGAGTTTCGAACTCCAACTCATCACCTCAACATATTTCCTAGATAGGATTTATTGTAGACCTGTACCTCATCCTTGGCTGCCGCATCCTCACCTCCAGCAGAACTATGGGAGATTGACATTTATCAGATTATAGATATATGGTAGATATGAAGATCGCTAAACACGACCTATTGGATTGGCAGCAGTTTCTACTCCTCAGTTCAATCCTGGTTCATCTTGTCCTTGGACGACCTACCATAGCTCGCACATTGCCGACCAATCTCAGATAACTAGAGGTCAACACCTGCTCCGCGGACTCCACAACCTTAGTCCCGGATGATCTATTATAGCTCGTCCATGGTCGAGCTAAGCTCCTCATTAGATCTCTCTCTCAAATTAGGAAAGTCCAGATAGAATGAAACTCCTCGACGATTGAGTCTTCCATAAAGAAAATATCTTATCCGAATTAATCTGTGCAACAAATCTGAAAGATTATCAAGACTATGAGATAGATACGATTCCAATTCTTTTCTATAAATAAAGAAGCTCCGGGATCCTCAAGGTAAGCACTCAACTGCCTGCTATCTCCTATCATTATCTTCCATCTCTTAACTTGAGCGTCAGAGGATCTTCACCAGTGAATATCCCAGTGAGGACTTCTTTGTAGGTGTTCGGATGAAGTTCTGATAGTGGTTCTACACTGACCACATCTACCTCGACAGCCGACCTCAGGCAGGGAGATCAGGAGCAACACTTGGCGCTAGAGGAAGAGGCCTCGATTGATTACGAGGTCCTATTTCAAGAGGAGAGAGCTTACCACCAGTCACCATGAGGACACGAAGGGGTGCATCAAATGCATCGCAATGCTCCAATGGCGGGCAGACCAACAACATCCTGCCGACCAATGCAGCACCACCACCGATCTAGAAGAACCCCGAGCAGCACCAACGATCTCTCAAGACTAGTACAATAGCCTCATCCAGCAGATACAAGTACTTTCGACCACGATGAGAGGGATGCAGCAGAACAGTGAACCTCATCCTGTCCTTGAGAATCCACAGCCAGCCAGAGAAAGATCACCAGACCGACCTCCCTATAGCCCAAGGGTGGGAGCCAGTCATCATAGCCGCCCGGGTAGCCCATTCGGTCACAGACCTAGATGATCACCTATCTCAATCTCGAGAAGGGATTCAACCTTGGGTCACATCTCTCTTTGGCACTGTCCAACCAGAGAGGACGATTTGGAAAGGAGGTTCCAAAAGATGCAACAATGGATTGATGCACTACAGATACCGAGGTAGTCAGATGATGATCTGGAGTTCAACATCGACCCACCATTCACTCAAAAGATTATGAATGAACCCCTGCCACCTCAGCTCAAGATGCCTCAGGTGGAGCCCTATGACGGAACCGTCAATCCAGTGGACCACCTAGAGAACTTTCGATCTCTCATGCTCTTGCAAGGAGCTAATGATGTGACTCTCTCCCAAGCTTTTTCTTCGACTCTGAGGAAGATAGCTCATCATTGGTATTTAAATCGACAGCCGAACTCTGTGGACTCCTTCCATTAATTGAGTCGGTTGTTCGTCGCACTCTTTGACAGCAATCGCCGACAGCACCGTAATTCAGATTTTCTTATCAGCATCAAGCAGAGAGAGAATGAGCCACTCTGGAACTATATCAACTGCTTCAACACGGCAAAGCTGAAAGTTTGAAATTTAAATCAGTCAGTGGCAAGGACCGCACTGAAGGTCGGGCTTCTTTAGAACGATCTCATCTTCTTGCTCAACTTAAACTATCTGAAGGACTTCGTCGAAATGTTGGAGCAAACAGAGAGGTATGCTCAAGCAGAGGAAGCTTGGGATTGACAGGGGGAGAATATCGATGGTGGATCACAACCGAACATCGGACAGGAGAAGAAAATTATCGACGAGTGCAGCATCGGTGTGTGGAATCAAGGTCTCGCCATTCTCAGACCCCACCTCGGAGAAACCGACCTAGATCCCCCATAGCGCCACACTGATCTTGAACTCCTCCATAGAGATTCCACTACTTTACTCTGTTAAACACTCTCTAAGCCCAAATCTTCATGGAGATAGAGAGGCAAGAGGAGCTTCCCTTGTCGAAGAGGATGCTCACTCCAATGCAGACAAGAATCTGAGAAAATATTGTTGGTACCATCGGGACCACGAACATGGTATGGAGAAATGCTGGTAGCTCAGGGAGGAGATAGAGGTGCTCATCCGATGTGGACATCTTCTCACTATGTCGATGAACAACAAATCCAAGAGAACCCACGGGGCGATCCTCCATGACAAGAAGAACCCCATAGAGATCAACCAATTGTAGAGGCCACCTATACCATCTATAGGGGTAGATCGGTCATACCCTTCCGAATCAAGCCGAATAGAAGAAAGTTATATCGTGTCAATGAAGTGGTGCAACCAGGGTGCATTGACTTCGCCGGCTCGATAGAGCTTCAATTCTCTGAACTTGAAATCCTGATAAATTATGCATTTATTATTCTTGAGTTGTAATGCTCATTAAATAAGCAATAATTTTTTTTTGCAGATCTCAATGCCCCTTTATTCTCCAAAGCATGCTCTTCGGCCATGATCGAGAAGCAGAATGATTCTCCATGCGGTTCTCCAACACGCGCTCCTCGACCACGATCGAGGAGTGATACACATCTCCATGTGGATCTCCATCGTGCGCTCCTCGACCATGATCGAGGAGTGGTGTGCATCTCCATATGGTTCTCCATTGCACGCTCCTCATCCACGGACGAGCTGAGTGGAATGCATCTCCATACGATTTTTCAATGCGTGCTCCTCGTCCATAGTCGAAGAGCTGTACACATCTTCATGCGGTTCTCCAATACGCACTCTTCAGCCACGGTCAAGGAGCAATACGCATCTCCATGCGGATCTCCATCGCACACTTCTTGATCACGATCGAGCAGTGGTATGCGTCTCCATATGGATCTTCAACGCGCACTCCTCGACAACAGTCGAAGAACGGTATGCATTCCTTGCGGTTCTCCAACGCACGCTCTTCATCCATAGATGAGCTGAACGGAATGCATCTCCATATAATTTTTCAATGTGTGCTCCTCATTCATGATCGAGAAGCGGTATGTATCTCCATATGGATCTCCATCGCATACTCTTCGGTCATGACTGAGGAGCGATATGCATCTCCATACGGATCTCCATCACATGCTCCTCGACTACAGTCGAAGAGCATATGCATCTCCATGCGGTTCTCTAACGCATGCTCCTCGACCACGATCGAGGAGTGGTATGCATCTCCATACGACTCCCCAACATACGTTCCTCATCCACAGATGAGCTGAGCGGAATGCATCTCTATACGGTTCTCCAATGTGCGCTCCTCATTCATGGTCGAGGAGTAGTACGCGTCTCCATGCGGTTCTCCAATGCACGCCCTCGGTCATGGTCGAAGAGCGGTATGCATCTCCATATGGATCTCCATCACGTGCTCCTCAGCCACAGTTGAGGAGTGGTACACATCTTCATATTGTTCTCCAATGTGCGTTCCTCGTCCACAGACGAGCTGAGCAGCATGCGTCTCCATACAGTTCTTCAATGCACACTCCTCGACCACACTCAAGGAGCGGCATGCATCTCCATGCGGATCTTCATTGCACACTCCTCAGCTATGTACAGTAGAGGAGTGGTATGCATCTCCATACGGTTCTCCAATGTGCGCTCCTCGACCACGGCCAAACAGCGATATGCATCTCTATGCGGATCTCCAACGTGCACTCTTCAGTCATGACTGAGGAGTGGTATACATCCCCATGCAGATCTCCATCATGTGCTCCTCGACCAAGGCTAAGGAGCTGTATGCATCTCCACTTAGTCCTTACAAGCGCTCCTTGATCATTGCCGAGGAAAAGCGTAGCTCGCCTTTATGATCCCTTGCATGTTCTTTGTTTTCTACAAACTATGTAATCTGCCTGGAATATTCTTGAGATCGATCTTTCACCTACAGAAGTACTATAGCTATTCTTCACAGCCCAGAGGTGACCTAAAGAATGAATATTGATGTAGAACTGCCTTTGATCGGCTACGTCTAGCAAAGGTCAGAAACCGAACTCAGTTACTCAAATTAGCGGACCCTCATGACTTGCTCCACAACTTGAGACATTTTGATGGAAGAAACTATTGTATTCATTGAAGAAAGATTTTACAAAGTGTTGGTCGGTCCAGTACAAAATACCTCGACAAGGGATGAGATCCGCAGAATAGACTGACCAATGATTAAGCCCGGACATGCTCGGGCTGAGCTACAAGTTTAGGCTCTCTTGGGAGCATGGTACTCCCCGACCTCGGCATGGTCGGAGAGGACGATCATAGCTGGAGGCAAACCCAATGCCGCATCCTCGACCAGTCAATCTTCATGCGTTGGGCTGCAAAGGTCTTCAACTCCTATCTCTTTGTCTCTGACCTCACCAACCTCTTCCTTGTTGTCTGACTCCAGGAGACCAAGGTTAAGGTCAGAAAAGTGATTCCTGACCTTTCCCTTGAAGTCCTTGATCCCCTGTAAATATGAAGCCGATCCAAACTCTACCTTGATATCTCGAAATCCGATCGAAGAACGAAAGGCCTCGACCGTGGCGGCCTTGGCGGCCTCCAACTTCTCCTTATATTTATTCTTCTCGATTGATAGCTGAGCTTCAGCATTAGCTCGGGCCTTGGTGTGCTCAGACTCAAGCCGCTTCATCTTGACTTGCAATGACTTGTTCTCATCTTCGGCCTTCAACTTGTATAGTTAGGCATCACCGCCCTTCGGGTGGCATGAACAGCCTTCTCCTCGATCTCTCTTGAAATTTGTCGAGCTTCACGGATCGTCTCCAAGAAATAGTCGAAGTAGTGGATGAGCTACAAAAAAAAGTGAAAAGATCAGAGCAAATCGAGAAAAGGTAATAGATCGTCACTTATCTGGAGAAGAGAGTTCCACGAATCATGGATTCGAAATACCCCGTCTTTAGTGTTGAAGGCTTCAACATCGACCGATAGTATGGCTGACCTAAGTAGAGATCAGATGAGTCGATAATCACCAATGGCCTCTCTGATGTCCGGAGCCTGAGCATTCAGTAGAGCTTCCATCGGAGGGGATGCCTCAGCTGGCAGGTCAGCTGGGCGTGAAGACATGCACACCAAAATTCGATGAGTGCCCAAACTCTATTGCGACGAGGATGCAGAGGGCCGAGGGGCCGATTCCCCTGGCACGACGGAGCGAAGGGATTGCACGGCCTTCACCAGTGCTGACTCCTTCCTCGGGGGAGGGCCTTTGGGCCTTGAGGAACCTCCAATAGCAAGCTGGGCAAGAACGGCTTCGGTTCGGCTGTGTTTCAAAGCTTGGGCCGCACTCACCTTCTTCCTCTTCGCAGCCCGACGAAGAGCTTCCAGATCCTCGAGATTATTGCTCATGAAAGACGACGTTAGTCAAAAAAAAATAAGCTGAACTGAATAAAATGCAAAAAATTACTCACTTTTAAGGTCGGTCGGGCTCAACCGACCTTGAACAAGCTCTCCTTGGTACGGAGCTTGGATAGTGGAGGGAGAGTGAGATCAAAGATTTGCGCCAGTGCCTCCTCCTCAACGTCCGACAATGAGGAAGCTCTGACCGCCGACCTATGAGGTCGATCCCATGACATATTGAAGTCCCAGAATTGCTCGACTAAGAGAAAAAAGAAGCGCTCCTTCTAGTTGTGGACTGAGAAAAGAGCATTTCAGAAAAGACGATGCCCCTTCCGAGGAGAGATGTACCACCACTCGACCTCCATAGGGTACTCCTTCAATATGAAGCAAGTCCGAAAGAGTCAGGAGGTCGGTTCGACCCTGAGGAGAAGGCAGTGGGTGAAGAATGCCAAAATTTGGCGTCATGAGTTCTGCTCAATGCTACAAGGGCTTATTTTATAGAAGTTAAGAAATTCTACAATCAAAAAATGGAACCATAGCCTAAGGCCGGCCTTTAGGGATTCCTTATACAGTCCTACCCGACCATGACGAGGAAGAGCTATGCGCTTTCTGAGAACGACAACCTCTAACCTAAATTCGGCAGGGATACGATTATTCAGCCAAAGAATCTCCAGATTCTCTGAGGTGAGAATGGAGTTCACTCTGAATGGATCGAAGTTCGGGACCTCGCTCACTTCGGGCCTACTCGAAGAACAGGCTACATCGGACCTAGGGTTCGCACTCTGTCACCCGAGCTCCAGGTGGACGAGGACGAACTAGATGCATTCATAGCTAGGTGACAAGAAACTGACCTAAGGATGATGCGGTCGAGTAAATGAGGGGAGAAGATGGGGTCGACGGCAGCTCGGCTTTGATCGAGTAGAATCTCCAGAAAACCAAGTGGCAGAGTTCTCCCCCACAACAGTAGATATGGTGAAAACTAAAATTACCGCAGCACTATTTATACAATGCCCGGATGGCTTCGATCTATTATCGATTTACTTTCTATGATCAATGCTTGAAAATGGCAGCCCATGATTGGTCAGGATGTGGCTCTCGCAGATCCGATGAACTAACGGTCTAGATTTAAAGGCGTTCGTCTCAGGATGTCGATCTTCGATATGTGTCAATAGAGGACAGCTCGATGAGATCAGCTTCGACCTCAGACTGGTACTCTTTTTGATCGATCTATCTGAAGATCGATATTGAGAGTGGAGGGCATCTGTTGTGGATCTGTACCTCATCCTCGACTGCCACATCCTCGCCTCTAGCCGACCTATGGGAGATTGATATTTATTAGATTATGAATATACAGTGGATATGAAGATCGCCAGATACGACCTATTGAATTGACAGTAGTTCCTACTCCTCAGTCCAACCCTGGTTCACTTTATCCTTGGACGACCTACCATAGCTCGCATATTGCCGACCAATCTCAGACAACTAGAGGTCAACACCTGCTCCGCGGACTTCACAACCTCGACCCTGGATGGTCTATTATATCTCGTCCGTGGCCGAGCTAAGCTCCTCATTAGACCTCTCTCTCAAATTAGGAAAATCCAAATAGAATGGAACTTATTCACGATCGAGTCTCCCGTAAAAGAAATATCTTATCCGAATCAATCTGTACGATAAATCCAAAAGATTATCAAGACTCTGAGATGGATACGACTCCAATTCTTCTCCTATAAATAAAGGAGCTCCGAAACCCTCAAGGTAGGCACTCAACTCCCTGCTCTCTCCTCTCCTTATTCTCTTTCTCCTAACTTGAGCGTTGGAAGGTCTTCATCGAAGTACACCCCGATAAGGACTTCTTTGCAGGTGTTCGGATGAAGCTCCGGTAGCGGTTCTATCTCGGTCATATCTACCTTAGCAGCCGATCTCAGGCGGAAAGATCGGGAACAACAGGATTCAATATTGAAACCTCTAGCAAATCAAATATAAAGAAAATCGAATACTGTAAAGGGTTTAAAGATTTCAGAATCAAGGCTCTACCCACAGGGGTCAGGGGTGTATCTTTTGTGCAAAAGAAGATTTGAACAAATCCACCATTGGATCATCCACTGCATAACTCATAAAGCACTCCGAACTTGACAATTCATCCATCTGTGTATAACTCAAAGCAACCAATGGGCGGTCCAATAGTAGATTCATGTGAAAGAAGGTGAATATTTCATTAGCATGAATGACACGCCCGGACCCTATGTGCAGGGCATTGGGTCATTTGATGGGGCACATCTCCAAACAGGTCCAACTTTCAGCATATCAAAGAGGGCTCCAACATCATCTCAAATAAACATAATATACTGTCACTATTCAATTAAGCAGCTATTTCTGTTAAACTATGTGTTACAATAGACTCTTGTAGAGCAAAGAAAACATTGAACATTAGAAGTTCGTAGTTAATTGAGCTCTTTATGA
>KE504879.1:794939-834015 GCA_000441515.1 Elaeis oleifera | reverse complement strand
AGAGAGAGAGAGAGAGAGAGAGAGAGAGAGAGAGAGCTACCATTAGACATACTTTTTGAGGGCACACTGTTTGAATATATTTCATTAAATCCATATTAATACTAGACTCCGAGAACAATGAAAGAAACCAAAGTAGTGTTACGAGGACCTGAAGGTCTTGTTATAGGTTGTGGAAATCATCACCGCTCAAATCACTACCAGTCAATTTTTTCAACTATGGATTGTCATATTTGAAGCATAGAAATCAGCTTGTCTTACTTCCAGTGCTTCTGGATATTTAAAGCTTCTTTCTCAGGTTGCCTTCCTTTTCTTGTCCAATTTATTTTCAAAAATATTTGTGGCTTACTTGCGTTAATTTACTCATTATCTATCCACTTCTTTTTACACCACTTACTTTGAAATTGGGTCCAGGGATTGCAATGGAAGAGCCATCCTCCATTCTGCTAGCAGTCATATTTAACAATCATTCTTTATGATACAGTTGTTTCCATGTTATGAAAGGGAGAATGATTGTTTGAGATGTCAATTCTCTTTTAAGATGTCAATTTCTCTTTGGAGCATGGTCGCAATTGCTAGAAGATGAACGAACTAGTAGAATTGTGTCTTTTCAAAGTACTGTGAAGTCATTGTTGTTGCAGAGGAATCTTCCAATGGATCTCTCACAGACCCTTCATCTGATTTTAGGGTTAATGTCTTAGATTTCTCTTGTAGATCTGGTTTTCAGGGTTTTGATGTGGAAGATTTTCAAATAGAAGGATATGCGATGCCCTCTAGACAAATTTTAAGCCTTGGATCCATTTTAACTAAACAAAACCAAAAGGGGGAAAAGAAAGGAAAAAGATAACTAGATAAGTAAAGTTGAAAAACCAAGAAATTTTGTTATGTTTTAATAAATTTAGATCTATACCATCTTTTTTCCATCTCTAAACCATTAAAAGACTTAAGAGTATTGATGGAAGCCCGCTGGAGGCCAACTATCATACACGGAATGAGATTAAAAGAAAGATTTTCCCCCTCTCCTCTTCTTTATCTGCCTCTGTTTTACTTCTTTCTTTTCTTTGTTACTTTTCCTTTGTGATGCCAAAAAAATGCAATTCCTCAGGCTTCTCTCTCGCAGAGGTAGGATGGGATCGATGGGCAGCTTGTTTGCTTATTGCTGAGGTGGACAACATGTTAGGCCCCTCAAAATGACATGGACTATAGTTAAAAAGGGTCAGTGTGAGATTTAAAATTTCACCGTCAAGTCCTAAAAATATAAAATAAGCTGAAATACATCCTAAATTTCTTAGAAGGACACCTTGATGTTTGTAACAGCCCTCTTCCATCCAAATGTCCGATCCCCGGCCTAAACTACGTATGTTTTGGTTTAAGAAAATGCTTTTTGATATTCATTTTTTGTACTACTGATACTACAAATGCCGATATGGAATTTCTCTCTGCCGCATGGGATCTTTGACAATTAGCAACACTGTTAAAAGAGATGGTACTCTACTATATAGACTGGAAAGTGATTCATGGCAAATCACTGTTGATTTTGCATCTGGAAAGTAGGAATTAACTTTTTGTTCTAAAGTTTGTAGATTACGTCATCTGTGCCTTTAAATAGTTAATTAGAGAACCTTTTTCATGCATGGGAAAGTGAACATGGAGCTGCTTGTTTCGAGCAAGAAAGTTACAGCCATGGAACAACGGTACTACCTCTCCTCTATTTGAAAATAACACTCTAAGAATACAAATTTTCTCGTATTTAATTGTTATCTTTTATAATGAACTGGGGTCTATCCTAGCCATCATACCCACACTCTTCAGCAATCAAACGTTTTGTGTTTGAGTCGTGGGTTATTCATCTTCATATATTAGGGCCCAGGTATTTATGGTGCAGGTCTCTCTCTCTCTCTCTCTCCATCCATCCGTCTTTCCATCCCATCCATGCATCTTGAAACTTGTTATCATTTGCATAAGCAGGTATGTTTCTTGGTCATGCTTTCTATGGTGCCTAGCTCTGCAATCTGCATGAACTAATATTTGTGTATAGGCAGGTTTCCAATGCCTATAATGTTTTCTGTCCTGTGAGTGCAATAAATATTGCTGCATTAAAATTTGTTTGGTGAATGACACACCCAAAATTAAAATACAGGAACTGCCTTTGACTTTTAGTCAAATACGCGAGATAATTGGCAGTGATGCACATCGTTTTGTTTTGACGAGGGGATTCTTGCTTTTTGGGAACAGATTATTGTGTCTGCTACAGGCTTCCTGATATCCAGGAAAATGCATTCTGCACCTGGTGTGCTATAGGCAAGTTTCCACTTAGAGAGGACTCACTCTCAAATGGTATATAATTTTGGTGATCCAGTAACAGTGAATTAATGATCCAACCAGAGAGGTCTAATCTTAAGTACAGGAAGTTGTCAGTGATGTTACTGATGTATTGCTTAAAGTTGAAGTGATTTTAAAGATTTCAACTACTTTCATCTCTTTTTATTGTGTTGATGTGGACGTGCCGTTAGGTTGATGCATTTATCCTTGCTTCCTCTTGCTCAAGAAAAGGGGATGGCTTTAATTACTGTTGAAGGCAAACTTTTCTATAGCCCGTCCTATCGTAGGACGGCTATACGAGCCATTTTATGATAGGATGATTCAAACACATCGATTTATAATTAATGCGAGTTGATTCGAATTTTATATTTAAAAATTAATTTTTTATCTTTTCGGAGAGCATCAGAAATATCCAAACCAATTCGTTTACATCTCAGTATTATGTACTAAGTCTGGAATGTGCCGAAGTCGATTCGTATCTTTCAGGCTCAAAATCTTTCGTTCAATTTTTTTTTATTTAATTTTTATTTTTTATTAAAATTTTTAAATATTATAGAGATGAAAAATTTAAAGATTAAACATTGAATGATCATTCAAACATTGACATAAATTTCTCTCTCTCTCTCTCCATGAAAAATTTTTAATCTCTTCCTTAACGAAATGTTGACAGTTGCTCCCCCACAAGTCATTATTCAATTTTCTTTCCCAATGAACATAAGTTTGATACCATTTGATCTTTTTATACAATCTAAAACTCGAACCATATAACTTATATCACGCTCAATAATGATTTTTTTATGCAATCAACAAAAATTGTAGCACGTGCATTCAGATAAAAAACTTATAACATTAATTTTAAAATAATATAAACTAATAGTTGATCATTATAAATTTTATTAATAAAAAAATATGTACAACTATTATAACTATTGAGAGGCATATATGCTAAGATATTGGGATCTCCTCCACGTCTGTCTCTCATAGACGCATGTCACCTCTGGTCGCTGTCGTGGGGGCTTAGGCACGGTATCGACTGATAGGGAGGGAGGTGCTGTCGTGCTCGGCTTATCAATATATGTTTGATGTCTGTCTCGAAAAATCCTCAGTCTACCCCTACATCTGGCCTTTCCATGTGTATGATCGACGTGATGGTCATCGGGTGGGTGTGAGGTGTCTCCCGATTTACTTATCCTCTATGACAGAGACACATCATCTACTGAGAGATCGAAGTCTGACAAGGCAGAATATGAGATGTACTGGGCATATGATGAGGTAGTGAGGTACTCGGATCATCCGTCGATGGCATAGTATAAAATCATCTATCCTTAGAGATGACTCGCATAGTGTTGACAAGGCCATCCATGACATCGACAAGTGCTCGATCCTTACATCCAACAGTGACCAAATGGAAGCTGCTCCTTACCCGATGGTATAGTGACGTGTCAGTATCAAAGAAAAATAGATATTATTCATAAGTATAGCAATAACGACGTGATAAAATGAGATCAAAATAAATATACTTGCAACAATATCTATCATGCTGTCCAAAGGACGGAATCTCATTTTCGATCGATCACTCATTAATGACGAGATAAATCATCTAGTAATGCTCCTACACCATTGTAGATATAGATCATAATAATCCATCATAGGGAGCATAGGTAGACTAGCCACAACGAAATCCTCCCACCGCTCCCATACATCAATATGCTTCCGGTGCCCTCAAACCCAATCATGGCGATTCTGCCCTTACCAATCTAGACTGTGAAGGCTGTCCTGAGTGTCGCATGACGAGGAGATGTCATAATGCATACCAAACTGTTGCATCACGTGCTCCGAACAATAGATTTCTACGATATCGAAGTAAATGAGAGGTGCGCATATCCTCCATACATGCTGATCCGATCGGCATATCTTAGGCAATACGGCCAATATCTTTGATCTGTAAGGCACCCACACCATCTGATTGTTGTGCTACTGGTCAAGCTGATCTCTATAATAGACGACTGTGTGTGGCACTGGATTGTTAGCACCAGTCAGTTGAGTCCTTCATCTATCCAAAATAAAGTTAATATGTTATTATGTTAAACATATAGTCATTTATAATAAGAAATCAGTGGTACTGGTTACATACCTACATTCCAGTGGATCAGTTTGGTCGTGCTGTATTCCACCAAATGGGTCATTAATACCAGCGTCATCCTCATCCAATGGGTCATGTCCTACTACATCATTCTCAATACCAGCCGACGCCGACTGGTGGGCTCCTATCCTGGAAAGTATCATATTTGGCTATCCGATATGTAAATGCTCCCATACTCAAAACTACAGTAAAACCAATAGCCCAACTATCTCATGTGCATCTAGTTTGGTGGTCCTGTAGAGCTCGCGATACAAAAAGGCTAACACAGTGCTGCCCCAACTCAACTACCCATATGCATGGAGATCATGTAGCAGGGATAAGTATAGCAACTACATGTGGCAATCAGACTTATTGATAAATAGATGGCCACCGATAAGACATAGAATGAATGTTTGAGCATGTCTCTATACGATCTCGTCATCTGCATCATTCAGTAAGTGGTGAAATATGTTGTGAAGTCAGTGAAAGCTCAGTGAAGACCTTGATAACATCATCTCTGGCGGTTTAATCCCAAACAACTCCTCGCAAAGGTCTGACCAGATAATCTGCACAGTATCGATGATGGTAGGCCCATGTACCCATAATCTGGAGAGACAGCAGCATCTTGCAACATGATCGTCGCCTCTCCGATATGGAGGTGGAAAGTGCGTCTCCTAACGTCATCGCTCTATCATGGCTATGATGAGGGCCCAATCAAGCTATATGTCGTATATTCTAAAATTCATAAAATAAGCCCATGAAGATACTTCACGATCCTCTCATATAGCTGCCAGACGCGCAGCACAATCAAGGCTCTGTATCTATAGCATAGGGACCCTATGTCCTCCTCAGAATATATACGGTCACTACAGTATTGAATCTGGAGATACAGCATGGTAGAGTCTGTCGGCCTTGGATGCACGTAGGAGTCTGAAGCAGCTATGTCTGAGCTACATAATAAAAGGAAGAGCTTACGACTAAAAAATATCAAAGATGATAAAAACATCAAAGATAATAATTTTAGTATAAATAGCCAATATTAACAATATGATAACTTTACAATATGTTTCAAGCATTTACACAATATGATTACATGATCAAAATAGTTTAAAAAGAATATAAATGATATATAGAGACAATCTGCAGCCATGCTCTTTAGACTTTAGCTGGCGTCTATTTAACTTACGTCAGATTTTATCGGTGAACATCCTGCCAGCCTTCCTTCTCCGTGCTGCTATTGCATGTCTAATGCTAAATCACTTTAACAAATGTTCGAAAAAAGACGAACAAGTGCAGCAACTGACAATGAGCGAGCCCCTTCAACATCTTATTGAAACTTTCAAATAGATTCGTATTTATTATTCCATACTTATATCCATCCATATCATGCGCCCGCGACCATTTACTCAAATCGTCAAGTGGATATGTTTTGAGATATTAAAAGGAATTGGACTATGTTTCTTAATATATTGGATGTTTCAATCGAATCTCTAAGGCTGGTTTTGTTTTTAGTTTGATGAAAATAAGTAAAAATATAGCATCATAGAATCGACCGTTTAAGTTTACCTTAATATGGCTAAGGCATAATTTATGATACCTATACGGTACTGTCCACTCAATAGATTCATTTGAAATAGTAGCTAATCTTTTTTTATGTCGGTCTGAGACTATACCGATCTTTATACGGTTATGTGCCATGTAACGGTGCAAATGCCATAAAAGTCATGACCAACTACTACGGCTCTTACCTTCAGATATGGTAAATGCCAAAGGATAGATACTTTCATTTTCATCCCTCTCCATGGTTATTATGAGAGTATCCTTATATCGGTCATATAAGTGCATTACATCGATACTAATATGGGAGTGATAGAATTAAAAGCCCTGAATACATAGACCGAATGCCCAAAAAACTTGATAGAACTCCTCTGTGTTTGGCTCTATCGTAGGAATTTTTGCAAAATCTACCACAGTTTCCTAGTTGTCATGATAAACTGCGGCTAGCCAACAACCCAATGTATTGTAGGACTCTGTCCAATCTTCAAATAGTTCACTAATAATAAGTTGTTTAGCCATCTATATTTCTTATAAGATACCTTGCACTATCATGTATCACGTACGTTAGCCTGACAAATTGATATAGATATAGATATCTCTATCCTAACCTATCCTTTAATGATATCGACAATCATACGTGCATCAAGCTGTGGATGATCTTGCATCACATTTGTATTCAAGCAAGTGTGTGACCCTTTATATACCATAATCCCCCATCGCTGCATCTTGGTCTAATAGTATGCATGAAGATACCAACTGAAGTATCAGATTGTTTACATATGACGCTTCATTTAACTCTATTTGACTCAATGACTTTGAAACGATGATGGGTGTGAATGACATACTGTTTCACAGTGTGTTGGACCTATTCTTTGATTTGAACACCATTCTCTTTCTTAACTCTTGATTCTCACTAAAGAATGGATGTTCTGGCAACATTCTTTGGGATGCGGCCTCATCATTGTCAGATGCATCAACCAATCCAAATTTAGGAACAAGAAGCATCCCATGTGGTGAGACATCCTCTTCTGTACTGGACTCTTCATTATCACTGCCATCAGACTCCGCATCATCATTTTCGTCTTCGTCATCAGTAGGATTAAGATCATAACTAATAGCAACTTCATTTTCAAATAAAATTATATTGATTGGCATGGTTTTCAATCTTCCAATCCGGGCATGGCATACATGTAGCTGATTAAGTGGTACAGAGTCGTTAGATTCATGCTCCACATGCTCTACGGTGCTACCACATAACTAAGACCGGCTCTTGCATTATCAAATATGGTGTTACTCCAATATTGATATACAACCTCTGCCCCTGCCATATCCTAAGAACTATCAATTACGGATGTTGTTGTTGGTCCACTAACCGTACATATAGGGGTGCCTTTATACTCATACCACTGTTCTCCACCACTTGACTGCGCAAGTAGGATAGATGCAGACTAGGATACACTCATATCCTGTTCATTATTATCCAAAACTCTTACCACTATCGGCTCGATAAAATTTTAACCATCAGAAAAATCTCTTGTAATGGGATGCCCAAGATGGTGGACATGATCTGATTGTCTTCAATAGCTACAATCAAATACTGTCTAGCAGTATAAATCGAAATTTACATATTAGTAAATTTACATTGATTGGGGTTTCATTACAGTATAGCAGATTCGCACAAATTCTTAGTATATTGTATTACAGTCCACCATGGCCATTTGGATCCTTCTACCATCATAATATACACTATTAGCATCATGATTGATCCTTCCATCCCAATAGAAGATAACTATGATAACTCTTAGATTCATTTTTTAAATTCTCTATGCACATTGAAGTGGACAAATTAAAAAGGTCCAGACCACCATGAAAGCATAACCTAGTGCAAGTCTTACATCATAGATTTGGTATCATTCATATTATAATGAGAACAGAATCCATAAATTTAAAATTTTCTTGACAAAGAAGAATTCTTTCGATCAAAAATCTCCAAATCCTAAAACTATATCATGCTTCTAACAAGATTAAGCTCTCAAAACCTCAAGGGACCAACTCGCACAAAATGCCTTGAGAGAAACCCCATCCAGAACCTAATAAATCCCTTCGATCTCTCTCAAGTGCTCTCCTTCCCACATATCTCCAAAAAATAGGATGAAATAAAAAGAATAAGAAGCGAACAGGAAAGGAAATTGATCAATATATGTGGGTAAATGTCTTACCTTCAAATTTATCCGATGCCACCTTTGTTTGTTGACTTTTTCTAGACTTTTGTCGCTGGAGAGAAGCTAAGGGAGCCTGCCCATGGATGGGAGGTGGAATGGGCAAGAGAGGGAGAGAGAGGAGCAGAGGGAGATGAAGACTATGGCGGCTGAAACCCTAGGGACAGAGAGACGAGAGTTGAGGGAGACTCGGGCTGTTGGAATCCTAGAGACAAAGAGAGAGGAGCTGAGAAAAAGTCGTGCAGCGGTTAGGCGATAGATATAGTCAGGATGGCTGTTAATGAGTCGCCCTATGGTAGGGTAACTCATATAGTTGCTTTATCATAAGGCGATTAATTGAAGCACTCTATCTTAAGGCGACTCTATGCAATGCCCACTCAACAATCCAGATGGTAGGAAGTGTGGTGAGTCAGCAAGAAAAGTCGTCCTATCATAGGGTGACTTTTGTTGGTGGTATTTCGTAAATAGTTTGGAAAGTGCATTACTTTGCTAATTTGATTTTAAATGAACATTATTTGGTAACATAATAGCTATGAATAATGCTAGGTAATAGAGAAAAGTTAACGAATCGTCTCCTAAGATGGGTGATATGGTGGCTATTTTGGCACGTAAATTTCTCTATGGTGCAAAAGCTTTTTCATAGGCTCTGATACCACTTTTTATAGGCTTGCAAGCCAAAGTTTAATTGTTGGAAGGAAGATCGGTCCAAACTAATTAATTCATGTGGCATCTCTTTTATCAGGCAATGTGGAACTATGATGGAAGGCAGGCATGGTGGGAACGAAGGATGTATATTTCATGTCTTATAAGAGATGGATGAGGTCTGAGATGTGATATCTTGCCAACCATATGCCACCTTTGCATGCCATACAAGTTGACACATAAGTGTTACTACTGTATGTGACATTTTCATGCTACCCTAACATTACTCGAGTGACTATTGCCATCTTGTATTAATATTCAAAGGTGAGGAAGTTGCCCGTGGAAATGCATGAGCAATCAATTGAAGGGCTTGGAATGCTAGAAATTTCACTTTCAACTGTATTGAGTAGTGGGACGGCAAAGGAAGAAGCTGTCACTTGCTTTCTCTTTTTTTGGATTTGATCTTTACAAGATTTGATTCCCATGGTTCTATGGATGTAATCGAGGTCTTACGGCTTCGTTTATAGGTATAGGACACACAACAATCACGGTGAGCTTTACTAGATTATATGCTTATAAATCTTGTATAATCATGAAAGACCAAATATTGGCATCAGACATGTCCATCAGAAGATTAACTCTGTGGTTGATTGGGTCGCAAGTTTTATAGCTAATTATTTTGGAGGTGGAGCTAAATTGATGTATCTTTTTTGCTAATATCATTTCAAAATATTTTTTTTAATTTTAAATTTATTTATATTTATTTTGTATGAATTTTCATCTTATCAAAAAAAATCAAACATTAAAAGGCTCGCAGAAAGATGCTGATAGTAAAACTTCTATCAATATTATATCATAGTCATATGACACCAAAGAGCTACCATAGTCATTGGTAGTGATCTCACAGTAGGATGAAATCATCGAATATTTTAAATCTTAATATCTATTCCTCTCCTATATTCTCATCTTTGTTCATCTTTTGTAAATCCTAATATATTCTATTATATTTTATTATATTTTTTATATTAAAAATTCTCTTTTATGCTCTAAATATTATTTTTTACTATTTTATTTTATTTTAACTTTTTCCTTATTATTATTATATATAATTTTCTTTTATCTTCTTTATTTCATCATTTGATATTATTGTTAATCATTTTTATTTCATCATTAATTTTATTTTTATTATGTTACGAGTTTTATGTTTATTTGATATATTTTAATTATATTTTTATTAATTAAGTTAGTATTTCAAATGATCATGCTCTTTATCAAATTATAATATTTTTGACTATCAAATCAATTGCCTACCTTTTTTTATAGTCCTCCATTTCCTTTCGTTGTTTCTATGCAACTTATTCCCAACATTTAATTCATGCACATTATTTCTTAATTTTGATCCTTATTTTATTATCTTTTTACTTTTCTAAATTTAATTATATATATATTAATTTAATTATTTTTTATCTATAATTTATTTTAAAAATATTTTAAATATTATTGTTTTCGCAAATAGGCATTGTAACTTGTAAGAGTATATATTTGCTAACAACCAAATAAAATCTTGCGACGGTTTTAGGTCTGGATGCCATAACCTATAAAATCCCCAATTTGAAAAGCGTAGCGAGAGAGAAAAGGGAGGGCATCTTCTCTGCAGCCCACCTTAGCTCTTCAGGTTCCGCTCCCCGTCTCGCCTACTTCAGATCTCGATCCCAGGGACCTAGGGTTCCGGTGATCTTCCTCGAGCTCGAGATCTTTCGATCGGAGGTGATCCGGTTTCCTATGCTTTATCGTAGTTTGTCTGAAATCAATAAACTCTATCGCATGATCTTTTTTGTGCTTTCTTTCGCTTTTTGATTGATCTCTTCGATTTCTATGCCCCAAAATCGGCAAGTTTTCTGTAATTCGTGGGTTTTGGTTCCTATGTTGTTGATGATGATTTGATTTGTAGTTCTTGTTTTTGATGCTGGGTAGGATTTGAAACGCCAAATTAGATTTCGCATTCGCGAATGCGTAGTCATAGAATTGTGTGTTTGGGTTGATCGTGTAACCTAGCCATAAACTCGGGACTTGGCATCAAGCTTTTTTATCGTCTTCTTTTTCTTTTTTCGTTTTCTTGGGATCACAATTTCTGTTGCTTGGAAGAGGATTGGAAGTTGTAGATAGTGACAGGCGATGCGCTTTTGTCATATGGCTTATTGAGCTTATTCTTTGCTCTGCTCTTGAAAGATTTCTGTACTGGAGGTTTATTGTTGTGTATTGTGATCTTGCCGACCAGGTTGATGTCATCTTGTCGGCTTAAGATCAGACTGACGTCATCGTTTAGGGGTAGACATCAGACAGTTTTTGAATAGAGGCTAAAGATAAAAATGAAGGTAATGGAGGGTTAGAGCTAAAGGATGCCTAGGATTAATGGTATTTGCATGCTTTCTGTCCAAAAATCGGGTATATGTGCTCAAGATTAGTGAAAAGAACCGTTTGGAAGGCTCAGTAGGGTCTCTAAGGGCTTCATTAATAGGAATTGGAAAAGTGATAAGGCTGGGGTTATAACGAAAGTGATGGTTTTGAGAATTTTAAGAAACTGTTATAGATTTTCTTGTAAGTTCTATCAAGTAAAAAAATAAATAAATAATGGAAGATGGATTTTGGTTTAGTTTAGGGTTTCTCGGGTTAGGTTTGAAGGGATATGGCTACGTGACCCCAGTCTAATGTAGTCATGTTTTCAGGGTTTTGATCTCAAATTTCTGTTTCTAGACTAAATAATTTTTAATCAGTCAAGGGGAAATAGAAAGAGAAAGGAATGGGGAAGAAGAAATCGAATAGGCCTGAATTGAAAAATTCCATACACATGTGAACATAAAATTCGTCCCTTCATCTAGATAACCAGCTCAGCTTTTTAAATTGAGTCCCTTTTGTACTTCTAAACTCCGCAAACTTCAACATTATTTTAAACTAAAAGAATAAGACATCCTCGCTGGTCATTGTCTTATTTATGGGAAGAATTTAAAGAAGAACTTAAATAAGATCTTTCATATCATTCAGCTGTAGTACAAAAGAGCAGGACAATTTCTGTTACTTTTGGTATGTTTTAAACTCATATAAGCTATTTGATTTTTGGACCTTTTTCAGCCTCTGGGTAAAATATTCAATATTCTTTATTTTTGTGTTGAACTCTACCTCTGTTTCATTAAGGCAATGGATTAGTTCTTCCCCAAACTTTGAAATGATTGTGAGACTGGAAGTATTCAATGACAATAACTGATCCCTGGTGGATTGAACTCATCAATACCCTTGGTTTAGCAGCTGCGACATAGGCTTGCCCCTTGATGTGGATGGTATAACCATTTAAGTGTTGGTAGAAATTTGGATGCACCGGCTCATTGTCAAACAAAGTCAAGCAATTATAGCCATCCAGGGAGAACAATTTTAACAACCATGGAAGCAATGCCTCATTATACCATCTTAGAGCTGATCTCTGATATATAACTTCAGAGTTCTTTGTGATGTGATAGTCACTCTAGTTGCATCATCCAACGAAGGTTGTCAAGGTGGCTAGGCAGTTGCTAATCAGTAGAGACCATAATTGCCTAGGCACCGCATGGGCACCCAAATGGATTGCCTACGCAGTCCATCTTTGAGAAGGGCAAAAAATATATATCAGAAGCTGATAATAACATATCAACCTCAATCTTTTTCAAATCATAAATATGAAAATCAGATTCACCATTGTAGCATAATAGGATTTAATTAATCAAAACAAAGACATGATTCATCACATATTAACCGACTAAGTCAAATGTAGAAGTAAAAAGTGATAACAAAGACACTATTAAAGGTTAATTCTGAAAAAACAAACTTTGACAAGTCTTACAATAAAAATCTAAAGCTCATGACTCATTATTGAAATTTCATATTTGCATTTAAAGAAAAATGCTTGTAGGAAGAAAATAGAGAAAATTAGAAATTGACAAAATATGGATGAAAAGGATTAGAAAAAGGGAGAAGAAGAGAAGAAATTTTTCACATGAGAAGGGAAAGAGGAAGAGTAACTTGAGAAGAGGGTGGAAAAGGAAAGAAAGATTAAGTATGAAAAACTTTTGGGTCTTTAGACTAACAATGATTTCTGATAACCTCCTGAACGGCTGCTGAACTGAGAGTCTCTGGTCCGTGGTGCATTGGCAAGTCGGTAGATGATGGCTTGTAGAGGACTACTTAGTTGCCCTAGCATCGATAGATGAGGGAGGTGTCAGGTTGGGAGAAATGGGGTTAAGATCGAACAAACTGAAACAAATCTTAAATTATGTTAATTGCACTTCCAGTCTAACTAAATAATTTATTTAGTCGCAATAATGAAAATTAAATAGAGCCAGAAAGTACAAACAAAGAATGAAATTTAGGTATCTTTAATGTAAGAGTGCCTAGTTAGTCACTGCCTAGGCTGTTTGGTCTCTGTAAGTGCCTTGGTGGACTGCCTAGGTGCCTGGTCAACACTTTTGACAACACGATGTCTGGCCATACAAGCCTTCATGAACATGGGTGCATAGGTGATGTGTTAGCTTCTGAGTTTAGCCATTTAATGAGCTAATGGATGCAAGGATTTGGAATTTTCTTCCAATGGTCACCATGGACCAAACTTGTTCACCATGCATGGTGTTTAGAGAATGTGTAATGTCCTCTAGTTATTATCTTGTGGTTCTTTAGGAAGAGCTTGCTGGATCAAAAGATTTCTCCTCTCGTATATTGTATAGAGTGCCTGATGATTCTTTTAATCCTTGGATTTCTCAAGATTTAAACATAATGCGAATATTCATATGTGGGCCTCTGTCATCCACACAGACTACAAAGGGCTTCATATTGTTTCCACACGTGACATGCCGTATGCTGGCTAAATCAACAAGACAAAGCTAAAAATATATTTAACTAGTTCTTTAGACTCTTTGTCATTATTCCTTTCAGTAGATCAGAAGTTGCATCAGCTGGCACATGCACATGATTGTTCGCTCCACTTGATTTCCTTATCTATTGATAAGTTCAATTTCATGATGTATGCATGTATCACTATTCTTTGGCCTGATCTCATTTATTCATGTGTTTGATTGGATTTTCAGTTGAATGGGCTATCTATGTTCCTAAGACTCTGTGGTAGCTAAATCTTACATAGGATGTAAACAAAGAACTAAGATCATCCAAGAGAACGTTGATGCTTCGGAGAAAGTACATACTGGGGTGGATACAAGTGGAAAAATGTGGGTCAATTGACCCCACAAAAAAATTCACACACACACACAAAAAAAAAGAACCCACACAAAAAAGATTGATCCCACATTCAAAAAAATTGACCCCACAAAAAAATTGCCCGCCTGCCCGCACGCGCGCGAGCACACACACACACATATGTATAATAGTAACAAAAGCCATATTGACTAGTGGAAAAAGTCAAAATTGACCCCATAACATTAGACATATATATATTAGTAGGAAAAGCCAAAATTGATCCCACTAATTTTATGAATTGACTCCATATCTCATGTAAATTTTGAAGAAGTAAATGGCAAAAAAGGCTGCATCAAAAGAGTAATTATGATCTACTCTCTCTTTAATGACTCACATATCCTGTCTCTTTCTTTCTCTTTCTCACCACTTTGACCTCTCTCCCTTTCTCTCTTCTTCTTTCTCTTTTTTCTAATTATTTCTTTATTTATCTTTTAATACCCCACCCCACCCCAACTCTATCCATCCACCTCTTCTATTTAAACTCCACATCAATTTATTTTTTATACCCTAAAATAACCGCATCAAAAGATAAAAAGAGTTATTATGACTTACATTCTCTCTCTCTTTAATGATTCACAAATCCCACCTCTCTCTTCCTTTCTCATGCCACTTTGACTTCTCTCTCTTCTCTCATTTTTTTCTTTTTTTTATTCATTATTTCTTTATTTATCTTTTAATGCTACACCCTAACCCCATGGTCCACATTTGTCTACCCTTTATATTTAAACCTCACATTAATTTATTTTTTATATCCTAATCAATTCATATACAATAGAAAATCATATGTTCTTCTTGTCTCTCTTCTTAACTTGAATTACGTATATCTCTTTTAGCTTTTTTTTTGTAATATTCTTTTAATTTTTCTGTTTCTTTCTTTTTCACTCATATCATATATATATATGATTAGAATAATTTTTGTTAGCCATTATAATTTTAATATTTAATAATATCTAAGATTTTGCTACGGTGTTCTTTTATAATATTTTATTATAAAGGATATTTAAGATATTACATATTATCATGTTTTATATATTTATTATTTTAAAAAATAATATTTTATTATTTTTCTTTCTTCTTTCTCCTCTCATAACTCCTTCACTTCTTTTATTATATTGACCCCACGAAGCAAAATTCCTGGATCCGCCACTAGTTACATACGACTTAATTGTTCGAGGCTTAGATCTTGTAGTGACACTTAATTAGTAACTGGTAAATAGGAGTAATTGTCATCAATTTTTCCTTATGTCTTCCTTTTGACAACATTAAAATAGTGGCATGGTTTGTGATTATATGCAGTCTACCTATTTGCTTTCTCATTGGAGTTGATTTCTTTATAATGTGAGTGTTTAATAAAGATGCATTGACACTTTTATTTGGAAGTATCTAAATTAGACAGCTGTTTTAACTTGATTTGAGTCCAAATGTGGCTTTGAAACTTTATTTGCCTGATTGCCTAAAAATCTAGTTATTAATGCTTGAAATAAGTTACCGTCCATGTATCTAGGAATTTTGGCAATTTTGAGTGTTCAAATCATATGCAGGTGTTACCTGACTGACTGGCAATTTGATGCAAAATACATTTTTATCCAGTTATCCTTGTTATGAACTTGTCAATGAGTAATGGATTAATTGGCTCAAGTCATTTACCTTTCATGGAAGTTGATGCTCCGAGTATTAGGAGTGCTCTAAGAAGGTCAATGTGCCGATTTTTAGATGGTTATGGCAAGTCTCAACAGTCCTATTACTTTTGGGATGGCTTTTTTCTTCGATAAAGGAGTTATTCTGAGTGTGAATTGAATTAGGTTGGGAAGTTGGATTTTGTTGCTCTTCTGATTCTTTTTGCATTGATTGGCTACCTTGTGTGTTCTATAAAACAGATAAACTGATCATCTCACAGCTCCTTAAGGATTTGGATTCGATATGCATCATCTAGAGGAGGACTTTCTAGTCCACTTTTAAAGATCATTACTTTATGGGCAATTTATAGTTATTCTGATACGAAATTGTTTAAATTCCATCAAGAAAGGAGCTTTCTGTTTGATTGGAGAAATTTTCTATCTTTTCCATATCAGAGAAGATAAGCAGGTGGTTCTTTCATCATCTAGTGTTACTATCATGGAATACCGTACCGTCCCGTACTGTCCCGTACCGTCGGTATCATATCGTACCGGTCTCGTACCGGTACGCCATACCGAAGCTTACCGACATTACCATACCGTACCGGACCGCATGCCGATATTAAACAGAATTTCACCGATATGGGGTCCGGTACTGGTACGGTGAACCTTGGTTACTATAATTATCAAATAAGTTTTAAGTTTCTTTTAGCAAACTTTTGAACATATTTGGAGCTGAAATCCAAAAGCAGTAGCTAGTTGCTCAACTGACATGGTATTATTTCGATTCCTTATGTGATCTTCTTTTCTGTCTTCTACTGTTTCTTATGGGTGAATATTACTGCATTATCTTGCTATTATTCCTTGTCAATGTAGTGGAAAATGGTTTCTTGCTAGGGTTTTGTCCTACACATGCATGGATGACTAGCATCATAAGATGCTTGTCCGCTAAGTAGTAGAGTTGGCATGATATATCATAGTCTGGGCATTGAAATTTGGATGAGGTTGGGATCTCATGTCCGGTGAATATTCTTCCTAGGTAGGAGGCTTATGACAAATTGGAGGGTTTTTTGACTAATTTCTTTTCGGAACTTTTGATAGGCATTTCTCTATTTGTTTCATAGGCCATACAGTTTTTATTTATTTTCTTCTATTCTAAACAATGCATGGATTATTCACATGAAATTGAAAGGTTGGTGCAAGTTATGGTCCTTATATGAAGATTAAACAGATAAGAGTCTGTGATTAAGAAAGGAAAGGTCTTTTGTGATGTCAGGGTGATTATAGTGATCTACATGATATTTAGGTGGTGCTGTGCTAAGGTCATTTGCCAATTTGGCCAACAGAATCCCATGGCTACAGCTTTGAATGCTTTGGAGCTGTTGTGTGAGTGATTAGTAGATATTGGCTATAAAAAGAGACAAATAGGTGGATCTTGGATGTATCATAAAATTTCTTCAAACTGATCTTAATGTTTGGCTTATTGCATATATTTGATGGAGCATTATAAAGGTGAGGGTGCACATATGTTTGTGCTCTTGTGATAGAGTGCTTTGCATGGATCATTGGGATATTGCATAAAATAGGTAATGAATTGCAGAACATTACATAGGTTGAAATGAAAGTGACTCTAAGAATTACATGAAGCGTGTGGTATTGTCCCTATGAGCATGCAAAATGGGGGTATGTATGAGAATTTCGCAGCTGCAATCCACTTTAACCATAGGCATAGTCATAAATTGTATCGATCTTCAAGTAAGACTTGCTAAATAGAGCTGTATCATGGTGCCTATTTCTATCCCTGGACTAAGTTTCTAACACGATTTTTACTCAAGGCCATGATTTGCACATTAATATTGCAAAGACATTGCATGTTATGTTGTTAGTTTCAAGGAAGAAGCTCCCATCTCCGGTAGGCCCTATCAACCTGCTGGCTAAAGTAAATCTCAGGTAATGTGGTGGAAATATGATCAAGAAGCTCACAAGCCTAGTTGAATGGCATGCTAAAAATATCATCACTTTATCACAAGGCTTTTATGATTTCTCACTCAAACACTGCCCAGTTGGTTGCCAAAAACCTTGAATCAACCTGCAAACAGACAATGTCCACATTACATCGAATCGTATACTGGAGGATGATCAAAAATATATACAGTGGGATCATACACTGAGTTTGTTGAGGAAAGCATCATAATATATGTAACTTTCTGAAGAAGTTATTGAATTCGAGAGTCGACGAAGTGTTCAATAAGAAGAGGATTATAATGATCTAAATGATGTTCAGTGAAGTGGTAATCAAGCCTGTTGTGCACAGAGTTCTTATGAAACAATTAGTTGTTTATGGTATGTGAAAAGTCCATCATCACCAAGTTGGAAGCTTGGGCTGAACTGCTAACTTTTCAGCTGAAATAATTTGGCTTTGATTGAAATGATTCAAAATTGCATGGTTTTCAAGTTTTGGTTGATTAGAAAGCATATGAATGTTTGGCTGAAATGAATTTCGGGTGAAGTTGATCCAATTTAGCTCTTTAGTTATATTGGCATTTCCAACTTGCGCAATCTAAGCAAGTTCATGTACACCATTGCTTGAATTTTATGAGGTATGACAGCATAACTGGGAATCTGGTGTGGTAGCAAATGACAAATGGTTTTAAAATGTTTCGTAATATCTTTTGTAGTCTCTCTCTTTTAATAAGTTAGGTTAGTTTTCCTCCCGTTCATTCAAAAAAAGTGTTTAAATATTTTATTGTCTGTCTAGCCTGGAGAACAATGGGAAGCCAACCTCCCAAGAGCGAGTTTGAATAGACCAGTATAATTTTTAATCCTATCAGATTTTTAAATGATCTTTGCTTTTTAAGCTTTCAGATTTCTAAATCTTCACATCATGCACCTAAAGGTTCCAATAGTAGAGCATACTCAAATATAGCATGTGACATATATTGCTGAATTTTTTAAAAAATTCTTATGTTCTTTTAAACGTTTGGCTTAAGCTCCAAAACTTGAAACGGAATGTACCAAAACTGTAGATATCAAAATTGAAAAAAAAAAAACTACATTGTGGCTCAGCTGAAACCGAAGCCAAAGCTAAGATTCTGAACCTTGCATCACATTTTCATTTCTTGGTTCGTGTAAATCCTCTCAGGCTGCCTCTGCATGGGAGGATTTCAAATAATAAAGAATGAATCATGGTTGATAAGTTTCAATGGTGTGATTAGTACCTCCAAAATAGTCTTCACACAGCAAAACCAAACTTAAAGCGCAGCTGGAAGCTGAATTTTGTAACTATACCAATTAATTTCTTTCACTGTCTTGGCTTTTTTGGATAACATAGCTTAAGCAGGTGTTGTACCTTCGGTTTCAGTTTTCTAGTTGTAGATATGATTTTGTCCCATTGCGGCCAACCAGTTGATATTGCTTTCCATCTGCTGAAAAAATTATTGGAACCTTTGAATTTTGGTATAATCAAACTAACCCATCAAATTATGTTGACATAGTAATCATGAAGCAGAATATTATTTAAACAAAATATCATCGTACACTTTTTTTAAAAAAATTGATGACTTTTTCTTAATTATGTTTACCTTTTTGGTGAAATTTTTGGGATTTCTTTCTTTTTCCTAACTTTTTGAGTATTGGAAGATAAAATAGGTAATGGCAACATTTGAGTTATACCGGAGGTCCTCGATTGGCATGTGCTTGACGGAGACCCTAGATGAGATGGTTTCTAATGGGACATTAAGCCCAGAGCTTGCCATCCAAGTGCTGGTGCAGTTTGATAAGGTTAGATTTGTACATTTCAAGTTTATTATTTCCCTGAAAAATTGATTCCTGATTATGTGGTTCTTTCTCAAATTCTTCTAGTCAATGACGGAGGCCTTGGAGACCCAAGTGAAGAGCAAGGTTTCTATCAGGGTAAGGATCTGCAGTATTTGTCTTATATGTTGTATATGTTGCACTGCATTTGGGTTCCAGCCCATTTGTTCTATAGTCGATGCTTGATCTGATACAGATTGAACAAATAATCTTTAAGTTTGTTTTAACGAAACAGAATGGCCTAATGACTCTGAGAGAACCTACAACAACATGAACCATGACAATATTGTAATCTGTTGATTTCTAATCTAATGGACAACAACAGTTTCCTCATAAACATCATTTTTAACTTATTTTATTCTGTTAGATGGTTTCCAGTATTTTTTTATGCTTATTAGAAAATTCTTAGTTCTTATTGCAGTCACTTCCTTCCAAATATTGATTGGAACATAATTTTTAAGCTTCATTTGTGCATGAACAGATTCTGTTGAAGATTAAACTTGCATGCATTATGCTTAAGCACTTTACTCATTTTTAGTGAAGGAATAAATGCTGAAGATCAAGGTTCGCAGACTCAACACTGGAACCCATGCTGGTTGCTGGCCGGATGGTATGGTATCATACCATACTGTACCATACCGACAATAAAAATTGAAAAAATCCCATCCAACAGCAAAAAGAAAAAAAAGAATGAAAATCGAGTCGAACTGGACTGAACCGTTACCGTACCATATCGAACTGGATCAAACAGCTAGGTTTCAGGCGGCTCGGATCGGTATCGTATGGAACCGACTGGTTCGGTTCGGTTCGGTTCAGGCCATTTTTCGAAATTCGGCTTGAACTGGACCGATTTTCTGCCGGTACAGTACGGTATGCGGTGTATCGGCCGATTCGGGCCAGTGTGGAATATCATGTTGAAACTAAAAGGATAGTCCCTTTTCTCTTTACTTTTAAATTGTGGAGAGGACACCATATGGAAGCTTTAGAATAATGAAGATAAAATAGTTGCATTAGTCATTAAGTAACCAAATCAAAGCTCCAAGGATGGAGGCATCAAAGTAAAGCCACACAGAAGGGAAATCTCTTCTGAAGTTTGTTGTAGCTTCCATTTTAGTAGATGGGCATGCTGTTGTCAACTTTTATTAGCATAGAATTAACTTTGTATTCTTTTGAATGATTCATTCATCTGGCAATAATACAATTTCTCCATGATATGAAAACATCATTGGTACTACATTGCTTATGTCATGGATCATGGATCTAGTTGACATGAGGGGCCTTCAAGATGTTGGTCAAACATTTTTTTTAGTTATAAGTGCTAAAGCACATCTCTCTTATCAGTTTTTTTGACAAAATATGCTTTAGTTGATTCAAAAAGTATGATAGGAAAGGAAATCCTCAGAATTAAAGAACCCATGGTACTTCTCTTTTCCCATCCATCTTCCCACTAGTGCTCTCTCTAGAAAACCTATTGCAAGCATTCATAGCAATGTTCTCAAATCTCTGTTTATTAAAGAATCTACAGTAGTTTATGAACCAATTGGGGCTCCAATCACTTAACCACAATTTTGGTAAGCCAATAATAAACTCATTGTAGTTCCTGTTAATAACTTTATGTCTTGGCCTTTTTCATGTCTGCAATGGCATTGAGAGAATTGTAGCATGAAGAACAGAGATGATCGGACTACCACAAAATTGGAGCCAATATATTCTTTAGGATCAAATGTTTGCAAGATTCAATTCAAATAATGGATGAGGATGAAATACTTTTGGAAAGATGCAATGTACATAAAAAGTATAATTTTGTTGGTAACTTCATCTATCTACTACTATCATCCATCTTTCCAGATCGTGCCACTTCCCCATTTGGCCATTCACTAACCAGCCACTGACAATATATTCTCTTGTTAGTGTTTTCTTTTCTTCAATTATTTAAAAAATTATAGACAGTAAATGAGCAGCTGGGGGCTGCCTTGATTCTTGGCACTCAGCAGTTCTTAGATGGGAGGCTAGAAGTGAAAGAAGCCCCTGAAAATAAATTCAAAACATAACAATATATGAGGAGAAGTTTAGAAAAATATGCATGATCCAAAGAATGAAATATAGCATAACGAAAAGAATAATATGTCAAAGCACTTAGCATGATTCATAAATCTATCTCATTCTCCATAGTCAAGCACAGCATGAAACAATTAAGGCAAATGCCTAGGCGACTTCACCTAAGTGTGTGTTAGGCAGCCAAAGTGATGGTCTTTTATAACATTGTTTTTCTTCTTTTATGTAGACTACTTTACCTAAGGTGCAAGCTGGCCCATGATGTGGTGGTTCTCCACATCACATACATTGGCGTGTGTCATGTCTCACATGAGTGAAGTGCATGGGTAGATCAATGTGTAAGTCACATTTGACCTTATGGACACATCTAGTCTCATCTGTGAACTCTTGTGCAGTGTTTTCCCAGCCAAGTCTCTAGTGAGAAAAAGATCCAAGTCAAAAATCCTTGTTGCATTTCCTCATTCCAATTTCTCTTTTTTTTCCATCATTATTTCTCTTTAAGGTTTGATCATGAAACCTCCACCAAATCTTTTTGCTGGTGCACCAGGCTAGAGGCGTGATTGGGAGCCATCCTATGCTGTGGTATCTGCTGTTGACTATTGAGTGACCGTGATAGCAAACAGGGTATAATTATTGTATAGATATACTGTAGAGGAGTTACATTCCACTGTTATTTATGCAATCTTTAAGGATGAGAAGCGATCAATTTGCTTGCTTGCATCACAAGATCTTGTAGTTGTTCTAGTATGATTGCTAGCAGAGGGTGTAGAATTCTTGGCCTAGGCTAGAAATAATGAGATAGAATGCTAGATGTTGAACTTATGCAGGGCTAGTGTCCACTTGGAGCATGCAATTCTTAAAACTATTAGCTTAATGAGTTGGTGAGATTGGTTGAAATCCTGGAGATGCTGGCAATCCCTAAGAATGATGACTTGGAGAGAAATTCGCAGAAATGGATCATAGATTAGACTAATTGAGAGATAGAGATAGAGAGAGGATACTGAACATTGATATTGGGAAATTATAACACCACTGGAAGTGATGATGTCACTTAAGGCTCCCAAGTCTGACAGATTGTTGAGTTGTACTGTCTTTGACACCACTTGGTCATTAGGTGGGAAGTTCTGCTTCATGTTAATTCATTCAGGATCACCATGAATATTTCCTGGCAGAGTGAGGTACAAGGATGAAAGATAAATTGGTTATATAAAATTGCCTAGATTAGAATGGGAGTCGAAGTTCATTCCACGTCATAATGCAAGGGTAATTTCTTCATCGGTGAATTCTAGAAGTCTTCATGTGCTGTGGTTTTGCTTCCCATTAAGTTCATGAGATCTTTCTACATTGTCTTTGTCAGTACAATTAAATTCCTTACCTGATGTGGAGTAGGATACATACATAAGGAGAACACTTGGAACTATATAAACCCTTCAAAGCATGTGCCAAAGCTGCTAGGGACAGCCACTTCTATAGCAGTGCTTTTGAAAAGCTAGGTTTGTGAAAGCTTGTATAAAGAGTCCTTATAGGTAGGAAGAGGTTAAGGTTCTGTCTCTCAAATCTAGTTCTCGGGTAGATATTACCACCCTTCTCCCATTGTATGAGCTCCATCTTGCAGATTGTTTATATACACTACTACACACTCTTAGCTTCATTGAAAGATGGGACATTATCAATGTTATCAGTAGCCATGCCATTTATAGAAAGATGGCACATGTACAATGTGCGGTTATTACCTAGATTATATGTTGGACATGTTCTATCACTAGAGATTTTTCTCATATATGAATAAATATACCTAAATTTGAATGGGCATGCCAATTGTTTGTTTAATTCTCCAACATCCATTCAAATGATAAGCAAGTACCAGACTTCACTTAGATCTCTGGTCCATCTTCAGATGTTGTCAATGTCTATTTTATGAACTAAGATGAGCATATGTTATGACAATTGTCATAGGCTGATTGTTTATTATGTTAGAAAGGAAAAGCTCCAAGGAATTGAATTCATTGATAAGATCCCATCTTTTTAAATAGATGGGAAACAAGTACATAAGGAAGAAGTACATACTTGAAAAGTAAGTACATACTATGTTTAAAGACATACTAATTATATTCTTTCCGTATAAAAATTTCTAATAAATCATATTTCTAACACTCTCCCTCAAGCTGGAGCATATATATCAAATATACCCAGCTTGTTATACATGGATTTGAAAATACCAAAAGACTGAGACTTGGTCAAAATGTCAGCTAACTACTTGGATGATGGAATGAATGGTGTTACGATGGTTTTGCTCATCACAGCATCTCTTACGAAATGGCAATCTACTTCGATGTGCTTGGTCCTCTCATAGAATACAGGATTATTGGCTGTATAAATGGCTGCTCGATTATCACAATGCATAGGCATAAGACTAGGATGATCAAAACCAAGCTCAAACATCAGAGATTTTATTCACATCATCTTGCAAGTAGTATATGCTATAGTTCTATACTCAGCCTCGATGCTAGATCTGGCAACAATATTCTACTTTTACTTTGCCAGGTTATAAGATTACCTTCTACATACGTGTAGTATCTTGACGTGGATTTTGTCCTCTTTATCTCCTGCATATCCAGAGTCGGAATAGGCTTCAATTTTAAGATGTCCATGTTTCTGTACAGCAGATCTTTTTCTGGTGGACTCTTAACATAAGCTAATATTCTCAAGGCAACTTTCCAGTGAACTGTCTTAGATTTTGCATAAACTGGCTTATAACCCCTACTACAAAGGCTATGTCTGGTCTAGTAACCGTGAGATAAATAAGTTTGCCTATCAATCTTCTGTATCGTGTAATATCTTCAAATAATTCTGTATCTTCAGTCCAGAACTCTGGATCAATATGAATGGGATCTCTTGTAACAAATCTAAGGCATACTTTCTCTGAGAAAGGAGCACACCTTGTTTGCTATGTGCAATTTCTGTACCAAAAAGTATCTAGGCTTGCCCATATCTTTGGTAATAAAATGCCATTTTAATTACTCCTTAATTTCTTCTATACCACTTAGATTACTCCCAGTTGATAGTATGTCATCAACATAAACAGCTAAAATAACAGTTCCCGCAGAATTTGGACGAACAAAATAGTCATCAGCGTTACACCTATGGAAACCAAATGCCATAACAACTTGATTGAGCTTATCAAACCAGGCACGAGGACTTTGCTTGAGGCCATAAATTGGCTTCTTAAGTTTGCACACCATGTTCTCCCTCTGAGCAACATACCCAGGAGGTTGCTCCATATAGACCTCCTCTATCAAATCACATTATAAGAAGGTATTTTGACGTCAAGCTTTAACATAGGCCAATCTTTGTTGATAGCCACTAAGATGATCACATTGATAGAGTTTAGCCGAGCAACCGATGAGAAGATCTCAAAATAGTCAACGCCACAAGTCTGAGTGAACCCTTTGGCAACAAGTCTAGCTTCGTATCTATCTACAGTCCCATCTGACTTATATTTGATAGCGAATACCCATCTGCAACCAACAATGTCAGAGCCAATAGGAGGATTGACTAGATCCCATGTACCTTGGAAGAGGAGAGCAGCCATCTCCTCATCCATAGCAGCTTTCCAAGCTGGATTATCCAAAGCTTTCTTGTAAGATCTGGGTATCGAAATAGAGGACAAGGACAAGGCAAACTGACGAAAGGAAGGGTAAGACGATCATATGAAACAAAATGGAAAATGGGATGAGCTGTAGTAGATCGTTACCTTTACAGAGAGCAATTGGGAGATCCAAATTTGAGATAATCATAGGAGATTCAGATGGTGGATGGCTCGGATGAGTGGAGGAGGCAGCGGCTAGGCTTTGCAGGTTGTCCGTGAAGAGGAGGGGCTGTGAAGAAGAGGAGGAAGGAAGGAAGACCAAGGGGCTGCTGCGGCTAGGGTTGGAGGCTGATTAGAGGAAAGAAGGTGGAGGGCTGCTATGCCTAGGGTTTTGTGGAAGAAGGGGCGGCGGCATGCTCTGATACCATGTTAGAAAGGAAAGCCCCAAGGAATTGAATTCATTAATAAGATCCCATCTCTTTAAATAGATGAAAAACAAGTATATAAGCAAAGAAGTACATATTTGGAAAGCAAGTACAGACTATGCTTAAAAACATACTAAATATATCCTTCCATATAAAAACTTCCTAAATAAATCATAATTCTAACAGTTTAATTCTCCACATGTCCATGCAAATGATAAGTAAGTTCCAGGACTTCACTTAGATCTTTGATTAGATGCATATTTAACAGATTGTGGGAAATGGCAGTACAATTTTATTACCATTGGAGTCAATCACATGAAGCTTGGCTTGTATACTTGTACTCCATCTATATTGTTAATAAGGTACGCTGGTTTTATCAAAGAATTGTTCATGATTTCAACTCCGGGCATGCTAAAGAAGTTGTCTTTAGTAGGAGTGCTAAAAATAAAAGATCTCATAATAATCGGTAATAAGTGCAATCGTTTGAACTATGAACAACTCTTCACTGAAGTTGATGTATATTTCTTGTACTGGATGGTAGATGCCAAATTCTATTTTTTAGTTTAATTTTTTAACATATCAGAGGCATTGTTTGATTTACAGGGTTCATTTTCTTTTTTGTTGTGGACTGTCACCGATAAATTTCTTGAATCTGGGTTATTGGTCCCAGTGAAAGTCTGCATATACTTCTTGCATATTCCTGGTCTATAGAGGCTGCCTGATTGACACAAAACCCATCTTTGTTGTAGTGCAAGATCCTAAGATCTGTGAAGTTTAATAATTCCCAAATATGTGACATAAGCCTGACTCAGTTCATGCATGTTGGGGCTGTACAATTGCTGTATTCTATTGAAAATGCTAGATTGGGCAATCTTGAATCTTGAGTTATAGGGAATTTTGCCACTTCTCATACCCCTTCGTTCGGAAATCTGTTCTTGATGGTTTCTATTACTCTTCTCGTCATATGATTTTTCACATTACCATCTTTTCATATTCCCTGGTTTTGATGCTTCTTGTGATATGATGTGCAAGCGACCTCATTGTATGTCTAATACTTTTCTACAGGGACACCTGCACACCTACAGGTTCTGTGACAATGTCTGGACCTTCATCTTACAGGATGCAACATTCAAGAATGAGGAATCTTCTGAAACTGTTGGGAGAGTGAAGATTGTAGCTTGCGACTCCAAGTTGCTTACCCAATGAGTGCCCCTACATGTTTCTTCTTGATGATAAGCCACTCTTGCTTTTGGATTCGCAAGTACCCATCCTGCAGCTGAACTGATATAGTAGGGTATGTTTGTTACATGCTCTTGACATAGATGTTCACAGTAATTTAAGTAATTGCACCATGAATGCATCTTTTGCATTATTACTCATTTGTGTTGGGGCCATATCGAGGCATCCATTGACTCCAACTCAGTTGGAATATGCATGGAGGGAGAGGAGTTGATTCATGGCAAATGGCAATGGTTAACCTAGTTGTACCTGTTGGACCTTAACCTAGTCCTCCATTGGTCATTTAATGAATAACAAAATTAATGAAGATCAAATCTAAACTAGTTTGCCAGTTTTTTTGGGGGGTTATTTGGTTCTCTTTCAGATATAGTTTTCAGCATTTGTTTCTGTGTAGTTTTGTTTGTTGGTTTATCAATAGGTTCAACCACATGGTTGCAGTAGGGGAAAGAAGAGAATATAGACTTTCAATTCCTTCATTCCAATTAATTCGTTGATTTTGAACCAACAGCAAGAGTTGTTTATTTCTTGTCCATGTTTCCCAGTGAAGTCTATTTAATTTCTTGGATAACTAATCATGTTATTACATTTCATAATGTAGAAGGGAACTGATTAGCTTTTGGGAATCCTTAACCAACTTATTATTAGGACAAAGGGATGCTTATGGCAAATCAACCATGTATCTTTGTGCTTGAGTTCTAACGGGCTTAAGCAAATTGTGACTAATTTAATCTTGCCTAGTTCTCAATTGATTTGATCTTGCAGAGTAACATTGTCTCAATTACACCTCATGGAGTCCTCTTACCGTTGTACAACCATGTTTAATTATGACACTACATCAGCAGTTGACTTAAGAGAGTACTAAAATGTTATTACAGCTCGATGAATGCTTGAAAGCAAAAGTAACATTGCTTCGAAGCATGAACAGGGCAGTGGTTGCGCCGTGTTGGGAGTCTGAAGCTGGAGTGGTGTCATGGTTAAGTATTTTAGCCCTGATTGTTATTCTTGGAAAACCTGGGTTTGTGTTCCTGGTGGATGGGATTGAGGTCACTCGTGATATCTGAAAAATAAAAATTGCTCGGTTGTTCTCATAAGATTTGAAATTAATCAATGCCATAAATAAGGGGTGCCAGCAGGTTGTATTCAGGTTGGGTCTGACAAGATATACCCAAACATGATAAACTAAATTTGGTTGGTTTGCATTTGCATTTTAATTATCAAACTCAATTTTCACATTTTGAGTGGGTTAGATTTTAGAAATTATTATTTTCAGTACCCTAAAAAATACTTTAGATGATATTTGTTTCTATAGTATATCTGATTTCATCACAAAACAACCTCACGATGGTGGAGGAATTAATTTGACGACTCAACCATATTTTTAATATCATTTGTACTTTCATGGTTCCACGTGCTTCGACCATCGCTGCCCTTTTGTCCAAATTCATATCCTAAATTAGATGATATTTTGTCTAATCCAATGGATGATAGTTATTAAAGAAAATCAAAATTACGACGTGAATAGAATTTCTTCATGATGACATGTATGTGATATTAATGAATAAAATCAATCTGTAGAGGATATTGTTTATTTGGCTATCATTTAGATAAAATCATTATCAAAATTTATCCGTTAAGCTTATTTAGTTTGGGGTTTGAAGTTAATTATTTTCTGATAGTTTGGCCTGGATTTTGAAGTTATCACTTATCAACCACGGTGTCCACCCCGGACATTTTTTTCTTCTTTGTATTTGTATACGTATTCACTATTTTTTTGTGTTTTTCTGTACATGCAACACTTAGATATGTAATTATCGTTCAATGATTATAAACAATATTTTTGATTGGGTTGGCCTATGGTAGTCAAGCAAGCCCCTATCCAAATTATAGGTGGTCATATTATTAGCCACAGTCGTGACGCAGAACGTAAAACTTAGAAGATGGATTAGGTTCCAAAGCTAGAATTCTCATTGCAAGTTTATGTCATCGGAACATAACATGGCAGGGTTAATTGATGGACATAACATGACTAGTCAATTAGCGGGGCTAATTATGGTGTTCTTAGATGTGCAGAAGAACGGACCTAATTTTTGTCAGGCGTGAGATTGTGGTCCAAATGCCTGCCCCAAACCTAAAGCAACGTTAATGGATCATAAAGGCTTCCATGAATAGGCATCGTTTAGGGTTTGGCCGGGCCAAGCCAACCTACTGTCTCGATATCTTAGGCGTTGATCAGACCCTTTTTTTTTTTTTTTGGTTAAGATTGATCAGACCTTTTCGTTTCTGGGACAAGATCATACCTTTTGGCTGAGCGATAAAAAGGCTAAAGATACGCTCCTTTTCTTCTTTTATTCCCCATTTACAAAGTTTCATCTTTCCCTAAGCCAAAGCTAGCGTAAGAATTGTGTATCTACTCAATACCTAGAGTCCAAATTGATTAGCATGCGTGATCCAAACATGATTTCTCTCTGTTTTTTGAGTCTCCCCTTAGATCTTGTCTTTTTCCCCATGGTTTCTAGTTAAAAATGATTCATAACAAATCTGTCTATTAGGTAACTACAGATTTAGAATGCATATATATGTATTTTGCTTGCCCCAACATCTAAATAAAAGGCGGGCACTTAACCTAAAAGGAACCAGGTTAGCCTTTTCGGAAAAAGCTTAGCTTGGTGGTGCTATTTGCTCACTCTACTCCCTCAAACAATGCAATGCACTGAGTATGAAAGTTTGCGGAGGAGCCACATGCAAGGAAACACTAGAATTAAGTGCTTCATGTATTTTCTCGAAAAAAATCTCAATGCATGAAATCTAGCCCAATAACGTTATACTTAGTTACATATGCAGGATTACAAGCTGGAATCAATCTGGTAATTATGTACGGATCCACACCCCTACCGGTTTAGAGTTTTCAGTTCTTCGGATCAAAAGGCTATACACACTTGATCCTTAGCCGAGTCCTGCTAATACGAGGACTGAAACTAACAATAAAAATTTAAGAATAGCAGTGTAATGAGTTGGAAACTTTGGGTCACCCGGGTTAGGCCTACGGAAACTTCTTTCCCTTTCTCGAGAAAATGATGGATGATGGGGATCACAAGAACCTGGTGTTCGACACTGTTAGTTAAATGCACTATCCTCTGAACTGCATCTGAACAAGACCAGCCTCCCACTTGCGTTAGACTGTAGGATTAACAAACACAGGGCTTTGTTGTTTTGCACCAACTAGTTTTAAAATCTTGCGAAAATTTTCCAATCAACCATGCGTTATAAACCAATCCCTACATTGCACGCCCTTGAAAACCTGTCAGACTCACTTTGCTGCTTGTCCATGATTGGAAGAGCACTCAATAATTGATGCACGGCACTGACCATAAGAATGATGAGAGAGAAAACGTGGGCATCGTAATGTGGCACGAGTCCAATGCTTTTATACCGCTTTGGCTGAGAACTTATAAAAGACTGTGCAAGGACATCTTCGCTTTTCTGAGTGAAATGAGTTAGATTCTATCCCTAGGATGGCCAAGTCCCTTGCGATCCATTTGTCTCGCTGAATAAGTTCTCTTTTCAGTTTCTTTATTAAAGAAGAAGAAGAAGAAGAAGAACTCTATTTGTTTAAATCTACGAGTTGTTGATCTATGCTTCATTTGGATTTTACCACACAGATATGGAATCCTCAAGAACGGGGCTGAAAGTGCCAGCTGCCTGCAACCATGATTTCGTACTCCGCCCGCAAACTTTTAGAGGTCAAAATTCTACGACATGAATCATAGAAGTTGTGGGCTAGCTGTCCTTGGATAAGTCCATGCATCCCTCCCTTCGAGCCTAAGGCTAATGAACCACATCAAAGATGCTCCATGTTCACAAAGTACAACCAACCTCCAACTCCATTATCATTTCCAAATCTCAATCCTCATTAGTGAACAACATGAGAAACACCAATATATAGACCACGTCATCAGTTACAAAACCCCTCTAAGTGAGGGCTCCATGGTTCCATTCCATGGCATGCACAAGGCTCGAGTGCAAGAGACGTAGGTAGAGTCCATTCACCAATCATTTGTAGCACATGGCAGCACGGTTTTGAGCATTATTAAGGGGATGCTTTTCAAGAATCTATCAATGCCTCTATCAACCCTCCCATCAATGCGGTGATGATAGCTTGGTTGGTTGAAAATGGTAATGAAAGCAGCCGCAAGTCTTCCAAGCTTAGATAGAGAAGGAATTTGGCCATTTCCATGGACTCTCTTTGGAGCTTGGCTTCTTTGATGGACTCAACTAACTACTCCCTCGTCGAAATGAGGCCGTGTGGAAAATGTGCACAAAGAAAAGATGTGCTCTTTCGCCTTTTAAAGGGAGGACCAATCTTTTGAAGAAAAGTTTGATGGTAACCTTCCTTGAAATGAATCCACCAAGATACCCCCTCTCCATTGTTGGCAATACCTTTCTCATCCGTTCACTACATTGAAGTGATGTATCCTTTTCTGATGTAAATTAGTTCAAGGATTGCTTGTAAGTAAGAGACTACAAGCAGTGATGCAAAACTTTAAACAAAACCAATGAGCTTGCTGTTATGTTTTCTACGTATCACCCTCATGAATTTAGTAAGTTATCGGATAGTCTATTGCACTCTGTGAGCTAAGCAGCGGTCACAGTTTTGTTGTGCCCCTCGAGCATTTGTTTTATGATGGTTGTGTACCTTCTGGTTCTTAACAGGAGACCTAACCGATAATCTAATTCTTAGATTGTAGCTTTAATACTTTAGGTCCAAGATGAAGTGGATTCTAACCGTAGCATTTACTGTGAAATTTTAGTGGTATTGAATCATGATGAAGAACCTAATGTTGTTATTTATAGGACCATTGATGTCATTTTAACTTAGAATTCCAGTTTTGTGATGGACAGATGTAGTGGTAACTTTTTTGATGATTGGGTCTCATGAAAAATAAAATCCATTTCTTGGTTCTCCTAAGAGAAAAAGTCACTCAGCTGGTGTGGTGTACTGTTATCGATCCCTTTGAATTGGCATCGTGAAATATGCTGTTAGATCAAGCAAAGTGATTGGTGCAAGACACCTGAGTGACTTTTTTGAGTGATTTTTCTAAGTCAATGTAGCATTACTCATCATAATCTGGATTGGCAGCATCGAACCACCATGGCATACCACATCATGACTTTGGAGAATTAATCAAGCTTCTCAGACCATGTCTCTTGATGACATGCTTGGAAAATAGGTAAGATTTGATTTCTGTAGTACAAGGACAAGATTATAAGCTAGAGTTAGGGTTCACTCCAATTCATGGTCAAGTTGAAGAGGTCCAGTTCCATATGACCTACCATTGAATCATGCATGACCATTAGGTAATTGAACCAGACCGCTGCAGAAATAGGGATGATGCAGTTACCATCAAAAATAAGGGGGATCTAGACGCAAAATGCAATAGGACTACAACACAAATAAACTTATCAATTAACTGAGCAATTTGTATTGGAACCTGACCTGCATTATTTTTTAAAAAAAAGGAGAAAAAAAAAGGGAATCCAATTGACTTCGAATTTTTACCCTAAACACAATTTGGTCAGATCAGTTTTGTTCAGGACATGATGGACTGGTCTAGATTTTATCTTAAGAAGATTGCCATTGTGAGTTTTGTTGTAATTTGGATCCAGTTTAGGTAAGTCTAGAGACCCACGGCAATTCAGATCAGGATTATTTAGGTTAGATTGCCAATTCTGTTCATCAAAATTTCCTTGATCTAACACTGGCTTGATTTTCTCCGACCGCAACCCGACCAAATAGAATATGAATTGGCAGACAAATTCATGGTATACCAAGTATGGTGGTTGTGCCACTCAACAAATGGGAGCAGGTATATGTGAACAATTATACCATTCCTACAAGATGATTTGCAGCATTCCCACCGTTACCTTGAAAAGTATAGTCCAGCCTCAGACTATGCGCTATGTGAACAAAGTTTAAGCAGATCCACTTGAAGTTGCAAACCTACTTGTAATTAAATGAATGCTACATATGCTTGATTATTACCCTTTTTTTTTTTTCCCCTTTTTCAGAACTGTAGTTACTTCCATTCCTCCCATGTCTCCTCCTCTCTTCCTCAATAAGCAGCTATGGGGCATATAAATTGAGATGTACAATTCAACCTTTGCAACCTTGCAAAAACTTCCAAAATTGGATCTGGTGAATGGTCTTGTAGAACTAAAATCAGAGGCATTTCAATTGGCCAAAAGCACCTCCATACTAAAGTTTCAAGTTGGAGAAACCAACCCTTAAAATCATGTCCCAAAAACATGTTACCAGGGGTATGGGAGTAATCATGGAGTCCCATCTTGATCATGTTGTGTACTGATGTTGCAAGAGCCAGACAACCACCACTCCTGCAAAACAAAGCTGACATCTATCTTCATGAGGAACACACTTAAAACCTCATTTCATGATAACAAATGCTTTAAAAATTAGGTGTTAGTTAAGGGATATATTATTGACCACCACCTAATTGACAAATTAGCTGTTTTCGGATTGCCTAAGACACGGACCTAATTGGCAATGGCCTATCAACTTTTTGAGAGAAAGTTATTAGTCCCATATGACACTTCAGTCAAAATCCTATCGGTCGAAATCATCGCAGTGAAGAAGAAACGAGACACCCTCTCTTGGGGCCGCGTAACGATATAATATGGTAATGTGTACCCGTGAAACTGGTACCACTTGTTAGCTCGATGCCAATCATTAACTGGTGGACCTTGGTCGACATAGAGGAGCATAATATCCCAACCCACATTGGGGAGTGGTATTTAAACCATCGAAATGCATAGTGTTTGGACTTTTCTGCAGTAGCATCTGCTTAGATGTTGAGAAATATGCTACGAGGCCTTATCTTATTAAAATATAATATATAGAGGGACAAAAAAATTAAAACAAAAACTCTGCAGATCGGGTATGCCATGTGGCATTAAAGGATTAGTTATTTATTTCATAACACTACCCTGAGTCGTATCAATCCCGTGAATTGCACCAATCCCTTCCTTTCACGTGACAAGGGTAAATGTTGATTTTAAAACCAGAACCACTTGTATATGTTGTTCGTATAATCAACAAAAGAAAGACAGACAAATTTGACTCATGTACATAATCTTGCTTAAGAAAAAAAAATTATAATACAGTTAGGGGTGAAAATGATTCTGATAATATTTATCTAAATTTATTTTTATATCTAAATCTATTTAGATATAAATAAAATTTAAATATTAAATTAATATTTATATTCATTTTTGTGTTCCTCAAAAAAACATACATATGAATATGAATAGAGAGATAGCTATTCAATCTGTATAATAATCAATAAAAGAAAGATGGACAGATTTAATTCATGTGTATAATTTTACTTAGCAAAAAATAAATTTATAACACAATTAGGGAAGAAAATTGATTACATAATATTCATTTAAATATATTTTGTATTTAAATCTAAAATTGAAATATCTAATTAATATCTATATTTGCATTTATATTTGTCAAAAAAACATAAATATGAATATAAATAGTAGCTATTCAATCATTCGAGTCTGTATATAACTCTACTTGATTTTATATAACATTCATAATCTTTTTAAAAAAACAAATGACTATATTAATGTATTATTAATTTAATTTATTTTTATTTAGTAAATTTTTTATTGCATGCTCATAAAATTTAATTATCCGAATTCATTCATCTATATTCATTTAAAATAATATAGATATAAATTTTTATATTTAATTAAAATAATATTTATATTTATATTTGTCAATAAATAATATAGATGTAGATATATACGGATATTTAATGCAATTTCAGTCTTATACACAACTAAATAGTGTTCTACGAGACTTCAATCAAGAATGGTGCGGGTAGTTCCGAGGACCACCTATGTGGACCCAAAGATGTCCATGGTCTTTCTTTTGTTGGTTAAAAAAAAAAGAAAAAAAGGAAAGAGTCTACGGCTAGATTGCATTTTATGGCTGGTCGCTTCGCGACATCCTACGCACTGTTAGCGATCTCACTTCATGTCATGCGGTGGGCTTGGTGTCTGGTGATGCCTCACGTGTGTCCTTGGACTTACGGTGGATTTGGTTGGCTGGGGAATTCAATTAATATGAAATTAACTTAACCCAGCTTTGGGTCAAAAATCTTGACCAAAGCCTGATCAAATCACCTGGCAGCCCATGCCAAGCTTCTGAGTCAAGATTTAATCCAGGGTTTATATTTGGAAAAAGAAAAGAAAGTAATTTGACTCCAGGAGGTTAGATCTTACACAACCTAAGGTTGGGAGGGTAATGGGACTGCAATTATGTCCAATGAGGTCAAGTCTAATTCTATTAGAGCCATGGACAGTTTTACTATTAATTTACTTGTGGAGAAATATGATGGGTACTATTTATATGGGTCCTTCTCAAACTTCTATTCTGTACATGCACTAGAGATCAAAGGGAACCAAGTCCATGATGGCAAGTAGGGTAATTCTGTGGTCAATCCTGATCAATTATTTATTGTTGGATCTGGAGAAACCAATTCAGTCCGACCAAAGATTCCAGCTCACCTCTTAGACCCACAAACAACTCATAGTTCTGAGCTTTATATAGATCAAATCTAGACCTTATCAAATTATTAGCCCGACCCTAATTTATCGGTCCAAATGCATCGCCGATTAATAACTCCACTTTTAGATCAAACAAATAAATCTCTTGAAGATTTAATTTATTAAAAATTATATTCTAAAGGAGTTTATGAATTTTACTTTTCAACCATCAGTTAAATTTTGAAATGTATAAATGCATATACGTATACAAATATCATCTTGCATAATTACTTCTGCTCTAAGCGAATGTGAGACAAATGGGTCCCCTCCCAGTTGCTGTAATTTTAAATGGAAAACTAATAAGTATACAAACGCAGGCTTGATAATTATCTCAATTCCCCACCTTCCAACCTTGGTTGCTTTAGATGAGTTGCTTGTTTAGTTGTTACTTTCACAAAAGAAGTGCCATGCCAACCAGGCACATGCATTCTTAGCCATTCTTTAGTAATTCTTGCTTTGGCTACCAAATTCTATATGGCACAACCCTTGCATGTCTTTGGAACATGTAGGGCCCCCACCCTACAGAGGAGGCCCATGGGTCAACAAACCTGGGGGACACGTGGAAGGAGGCAATTGGGGCATGAGAAATGGCTCAAATAATCAAATTGGCTGAAATGGGTGCCAAGGAATCTGCGATCCTTTTTTAACTTTAGAAGTACGTTGTGCCCCGTTGTCTTCTACATCGGAATTTGGAATCCCACCTCCCCCTGAGAGGAGCAGGGGGCATTTTTTGATGTTGTAAAGGATTTTTGCAGACGTAAAGGAGAGCGAGGGGGGAGAGAGAGAAGAAAAGGATCCTAAACAAATGCCTAGTGAAACCCGCCCAATTAACGCAAATCATTTTCCCCCCTCCCATAAGTTCCATTTTATAATTTTTATTATGGTACAAAGGACCTAATTGAGATTGATTTAGTAAAAGGATGTGAGGGAAACCTCAATATTCTAATATTTGGACTTATGCGTGGCTCAAGTCCCTATGGTGTCTAATAATGGCATGTGTTAATGTGTACGTGAGAGAGGAGTATCTCTAGGTAGGTATGAGGAACGCAAGTTGCTTGGGTGTGGTGGAGTGGGTGAGTCACACCCTCGTTTTGTTGGAGAAGGTGGTAGTATTACATATTACAAACTAAGATGATCTACTTTCATTTACCAAAAAAAGATCTATTTTAACTAGATATTAACTCTTATATCATCATAATTATCTTTTTCTGTAAAATATCACTCCATACTTAATCTTATGCAACATAGAATACCTTAATCTTAGGCTGGCTATATATTAGTAGGTCTTTTGTCTCCATGTAGTTTAAGGTGGTCCATGTTTGGTTCTGAAAGTAGGATGGCATCTTAATGGAAGATAATTTGAAGAAATTCTCATGATAAAAATATGTAGAAAGACACTACTATAATTTAGAGATATTTTTGTAATGAGTAGTATCCAATTCAGAGATCATGATAATCGGTTTAGATAAATCAATTTATGGTGTTATGGAGTTTGCATGCTAATGTGCCATGAATTGATGCGGCAACCATGAAATAGTTAGGGCATAATATACGGTGAACCTAGTTTTCTTACTGTTGGTGATCCATTGTCTGATCCTAGCCCATTCACATGGGTTCATTTTAATCTCACTGATTTAGACAAGGCATATGTTTGTTGGACTAAACAAGCCTAGATCTCATCGATTAATAGAATAATCATGTAAGGTCCATAATGCCTAACAAAGGATGGTTAGATTGGTAAGATATAATTGGAGTGGATTGGTTAGATCTATGAAATTTCACAATTGAATATAATATCAAGTTTTCATATATTAAAATTTTCAGTCGAATGTTGATCAACAAGCATCCAATTAGATTGATATAATTTCAGATCCTAATATGCTCTAATGAATCTTATTGTCGAGTAGAGTGAACTTCAAATATCGATAGATCAATATTAGTTAATTTTAATCAAACCCATTTTAATTTAATCAAGATGTAAATAATAATTTATAAATAATTTTGGAGGTCTCTTTTTATATTATGCGCATTAGCCAAAAAAAAAAAAGAAAGAGAGAGAGAGAGAATAGCAACCGCTACCTAACTATTAATCTTTTATTATGAGTATCATTTGATGTAAGTAATGTTTTTCATCCAAATAATATATATTTATTTTTCCGACAACAATGACATGAGCAGAGAACGCCATTATTTCTTTCAATGTTAACTGTTATGATTATATCTATTGTTTATTTATGGATAGATTTAAATAAAGCTAAAAAGTATAACTTTTGACCGTTACTCCCGTAACAACCGCAAGTAACGGTTTGAGGAGGCTTGATGATTGAGGCATAACAGTTAATAGCCTCCAATGGCAATCTATTATCAGAATTTGCATCCCCGTCGATTCCCAACCGTTCGATCGTCCACATGGATAGTACAAGTCTGCGAGTTTACACCGTAACTTTCTCCTGGCGAAGATTTAACAATTACGGCTTCCCGACCACCGATGTCCCCTACGGTGCGGTGGTCCACCGAAATCCCAAAAGCAAAGCAGGGCGGTCGGTGGATCTGACGCTCCACTCAACCAGAGCCGCCCGATCAGATTCCACACCAATTATTCCGGTGTGAAAGACTTGCATAATACTCGAACGTCTCGCAGTCCACTCAATCCTGACCGTTAAAAATCTAGACTTTCTAATTGCTTACGTGAGAGCAACAGCCATGGTTTGAAATAATAACTCTTTTTTTTTTGTTGGGGGGAGGGGAGGTCGTCAAAATCAAAATAGTGTTGGAAGACCTGTTGCTAACCACCAAAAAAGAGAGACACGACTAGACTATAGCCACAAAACTTAAAAATATGTTCCGGTAATGATCGTTATAAAATGGGAAAAGAGGATGTGATTTACGGGAAAAATTTATCCATGTTAATTATTTAGAAATCACCTTAAAATTCTGAACACACAAACTAACTCCAGTAGAATAGGGGCGCAAGGCTAGATGATAAATTAATATATGTTAATTACTTAGATATCACCTTAAAATTTGAACACAAAACCAATTCCAGTGCAAATAACAGCTATTCTAAATTATATATTGAATCAAACATTAGATTGGACAAAAAAGGGATCACCTTTTAGTTACAACATACCATGACAAACTATAAGAATCCTGGGACGTTGTAACAATGAGCATTTTGTTTCATGATGCTGTAACAGCGAGATTACTGCGTTACCGTAAAATGTAACATAGACACATGTAGCAGTGGATCGGGGTAAAATAGTTACAGTAAGTTACAAGTCTGCGCGAGTTACTGTAACTGAGCTCATTTAGAAAAGTTACTGGTAAAATGAAATGGAGCGCTGGCACGAGGTAACATCAGCGCTCTACGGCTACCTTCAGGCTGTAACAAGTCCAATAAAATAATAAAGAACAATAGTTAAAAAAAAAAGTTAAGAAAGTGTTACATAGATTAAAGAGTCTAATGAACAGTAAAAAAGTGGGATCGAATCATTTTTTGGAATATATAAATTGGTGGTGAGAGAGAGGGGGCTTGAGCACTGGAGTCTATTCTTTAGTGTTTTTTTTTTTTTTTT
>KE504879.1:757927-775255 GCA_000441515.1 Elaeis oleifera | reverse complement strand
GAGAGAGAGAGAGAGAGAGAGGAAAATAAATAAACAGCAAGTAACAATATGAAAAGTCCATATTTCTATAACAACTGATGTCATTCAAGACAGTACAAACCCAATCTTATAATAAAAGAATGTGAACTCAATATCTATTTCCTAACTTCAAGAAAATATAGACCTCCATGAAAGAGTTCTAGTGACATAAGGCAAATGATTCCACAAATGAATGCCCAAATCTTGACAAGCAGTTTATACCCGACACGAGTTTCTCTATAGTGACTCGCCTTGGCTTGGTAGCTCCCTCTGCATGAAGTTAGAGCATCATTAAATTTCTGAATTGAACAAGTGAATGAAACAAACAATTCAAAATATGCTCTCATAACTTATTAAAGATATTGGGTTGAAAGTGTAAATTACTGAAACCATTAATTTCCCTCTTCAATCCACCTGGTTCTATTTCGTTGCTAAGTAAGTGAGAGAAAAGAAGAAAGACAAAATTCTTCTTATCCATTGTTTGCAAAGAAAGAAAATTTGAGAGAAAGAAAAAGGTAGCATTTAGGCACCAAAATTTTCTGTTTAACCTAAAGTTTTCTGCAGTGAGGTATTGACTTGGAGAGAATAACAAAGGGGAAGGAGATAAGAATAACTCACAACCACATTCAATCTGCATTCTCTACAGCTTTTTCTGTCATTTGCTTCCCCAAACAAGATTCTTGTTTCTTGTTTTGTTTCTTTCTTTTCTTCCATTGACTTACTTTTATCTTCTTTATTTCTTGGCCTACAATGCCTTAAACAGACTCATTAACTTGCAAACCCCTTGTTAGAGGAAATGTAGAAAGGGAAGGAGTATAGCTTTTCATTTTTTCGGTGATCAGTGCTAATCCTAGAACATACAAACAAATAGAAACCACAAGTTATACATCTTACAAATCAAACTACTTTTTCTGCATTGTTATCAACTCCAAACACTATGGATGCATGATCTGAATTGAAAACTGATTTATGTTACACATTCAATATGTATTACATTCATATTAAATCAGCATGCGCATCTATTATGGAGCAACAAGGTTTCATGGATTATGAATTACAAAACAATTCTAAAATGGAAATTTAACTACAAGTTGGTAAATTTACTTCAACAAATAAATATTGCTTGTGAGAACAAGAATACCTGTAATTGGCTGCATACATCGATGACTTCAGCAATAGGTGCCCAATCCCCAAAATTCCTTCAATGAATTGGTAGGCAATGCCATTTTTCCCTCTACCAATGATAAACAGTCCACCCTTGATTTCACCTTCCCCTTTGTAGTTTTGTTCAAACCCTGTAGCTTGTGCACGCTTGTAATTTGCAATAGCACGAGGGTTGAAAAGAACCCGGTTATAAACTTGTCTTTAAGAAGCTTTCCTCCTCCAAGGGCTTTAAAGAAATCCATGGATTGGTCAAGAATCACAACTCCACCCCAATAGCGAGGCCAAAAATCTCTAATCTGGTATCATCAAAACAAGCAATTCACTTGTGTCCATAATAACAAAGTTGGGAAATGGAAATGTTCTGCTCAGGCAAAATTTTGGATGTATTTGTTGGATATATGTCAGATATTAAAAACAACAGCAACATACTTTTGAAAAATACACATAAAAAACACCTCAATGATTAGAAGCAGTTCAAAAAACTGTAAGAATAATTCATGGAATATCCAAAGAAAAATAAGTTATTCACAGAAACTGCAATAGGCCTTTTTTTTTTGGTCAGTTATTATCTGAAAACCTGCTTTTGATGAAAACACGAGAATTATTTGCTGGTTTCCAATCAATCATTTTTAAGTACCTGGATTGATCTCAAGAGAAAGTATATAGCAAGAGATCAAACTAAATGATCATAAACATTACCTCGGATTCTATTTGTTCATGTAGAACAGCAACCAGCTGAAACCCCAGGGCATCAAATATCGGTTTTCTTGAATAGAGCTGATGAGCCTCAGCTCTGCACATAACACACCTGCACATGTAAGCATGAGCATAAGCATAAGCATAAGAAACTAATTGTGCAATGTTGGAAAAAGAAACAGTTCAGATTGAATGGGTGAAATCAATAATGATCATTACCCAGGGCGTCGAAGACAAGTAAATAGTTGGTTTGTGCTTCCATAGCTCCGAAGCTTTCATAGGTGGAGCCTTTGTAGCCACCAAACGCCCCATGCCAACTTTGTACTCGGGGGTAAGCTTCTGAACTGAGATGCTTTCAATCGAGGAGTACGCAGCTACGTGTTCCACTATTGGAGGAGGTTGGACGCAACCACATAGCCTTGGCTCAGCAGGTTCGGCGGCAACTATACCCTTAAAGATGTATCCTTCACTGATTTTGAAGTCTGCCGCAGATTGCTCGACAGACCTTTCCTGATATGAGCTTACCTTTGAGGGGTCTTGACATGTTGCGGCCTCTCTGTAGTTCTAGAAGGCTCATCCCCTTTACTACTGCTGATAGACATGCTTCTTTCCCTGGCAGGAAGAACATAAGAGGGTGGCATGGTGACCCTACAAGCACTGGCTCGATCGATGAAACGTGCAACGTGGCCTCTCTTCATGCCGAAATTTGATGAAAGGACCACAGTGCTTGTACTTAGAAGCTCAGCTAGAGACTTCCTGGAGGCTTCTAGCCTATCAGCATATTCCATCAAGGATCGGTCGTGCAGATGTGATCTGAGCTCCAATGCATCCTGAAGAAATATGATGTGCAAGTTCATCCATCATTAAGATTGGACTTCAGTGCAAATATCAGTGAGGAAAAGTATATGCAGTTCAATGAAAGATTTATCTGTGTAGAAGTATTGAATATGGCAAAAGAATCCATCAAGAATGCCAATATCTTCAAGCATCTAACTCGAATGCTAGCAACTGTATTATTTGATTTAGAAAATATTCCTTTTAAGATCTTAAATAACGGGGAAGAATTAAATATGGACACTGCTCTCTATGTTTTTCTCTGTTAAGATACCAAACATCAAGACAAACGCAAGTAAGTTCATAAAATGTCCAAAACAGCTACCATGCTTCTTTCAACAGCAAGCAAGAAGAAGAATTTCATCATTTTATAAACCAGGGGCAACAGTGAAAAAAAAGTTCAGGAATATTTGTATCTTAAAATCAAGGCCTGGAAACTAATCAAGGAACGCACAGATCAGACGGAAGAACGACAGGGAGAAAGCTTCGACCTAACCAAACTTTGGAGGGAGGGTGATTCCTGTTTAATACAACATAAACACAATCAAGTAATTAACTACTTCTTTTCTTTCTTTCTTTTTTCTTTTTCCTTTTTTTTTTTTGAAGGAACAAGCAACCAACCATTTCATTCAAATAAGGCAATCAAAACAATTTCACATATATCAACATACATTAAAACAAACTTTATACACAAAAGAAAAAGATAGCATATGGGAAGAATTAATTAAATCAACAGCACATGAATATAATTCCAGGACAAGAATGAAAACCTTCTGCTGCTGCGTCAACTTTATCCAATCCATGTCTTCAGAATTCATCATTTTTATCGTAGGTACATCATCCCAGCCACCTGCCACAAGCTTTGGGATGAGGCCTTTCAGAGCCCCCTCGCCGAGGAACTCCTCCATGGAGAAAGATGCCATGTTTTGCCGAGGCACACAGAGGACCAGAGTTGATACTTGAGGAGACAGTGCTTGCGCTTTGCTGGACTGCAGAAGATAAATAAACTGCAACCAGACCGTCGACGTAGTCAACAATGCTAACCATTTGAACGCTTCCAACGTGGCTATTACAAGAAACGTTCAAACCCAGGTACAGCAAATCAAATATCGAGATAATGAACAATCGATTGCCTTTGAAATCTGAACACGTGGCAAGAGAGTTCAAACGACATAACAAAAATCCGTCAACAAAATGACGGTTTAAGAATTCAGAACCTCACAAGAGAAAAAGGTCGAAGAATCAGAACAGTAGGATTTCGATAATATCATATAACACAATAAAAGTCTAATCCAGTTGAAAACTATACTAAAATTATGGTGCCATCTTTATTGGATTTTGTGAGTGAAACAGAATCCATAGCTGGACTCTGATTAGAGAAAGGAGCCAAAAGCTAGAGAACAAAGACTTTTTTGCGGTCCGAAAACAAGCTTATGAAAATAGTGCCACAACAAAAAACACTTTTATGCCATGTACAAGAAAATGATTCGGTCCGTAATTAATTTCTGACTGTTTTTTGGGCATCATGACCAAAAGCAAACGGCCGATACAATGCCCGAAGCTTTTTCTTCCATAATAGCAGAAATGGTTCGGTTGGTAAGTAACTTCTGAAAGAGAAGCACAAGAATCAAAATAAATATACCGGGATAAAGAAGGTTGAATGAAGGGATTGAGGTGGAATTGAGGAACTTTTGGCCTTCGAACGGGTGACCAAATGGCACGAGAGTCGAATGCTAGAACGAAATTAGATAGAATTATTGTGACAATGAAAGCCGTGTCCGGATTGCCTTCGTCCGGGACTTGGTCATGGGGCTGGCTACCAATTTTTTTGAAACTACGCTCAAAATATCGGGATCCTCTGTGGTCACGAGCCTGTCCCATTCGCTGTGCCCACGAAGCTACCACCCCAACCAATCACTGCGCCGGTAGAGCGATCAGGAAAAGCATGGGCAGGATAGTCCACGAGGGGTGAACTATAAATGCAGCCATATCCGCTGCAAAAAGTAATGGATAACATCATTATTTATTTTCTCAAATAAGTCATAAATAATTTTAGTAAATTGTAAAATTTATGAATTTCTGAATTAATTTTGAGTAATTTTTGATTGCTCATGACCAATTCAAAGAATCATCTCGCCAGTGAAAACAAATATGAATAGACTAGGAAGGGAAAGATATAATTGTGAGGTGTACATCCGCATGCTTCAACAAAAGCAGCACTTCTGAAAACAATTCACATAGCTATCATCGTAATACCGATCGCCACATTAAAATAAATATAACATGTTGGACTAGAATAAGAGTTTTATTGTGGATCTTAAGTAACTGGCATGCTATGCCACGTAAAATGACATTGACTTCCCATATTGGATGGTTCATTGGATGATGTTAGGCAAACCCTCCTAGTTGGGCTAGCTGACCTCCAAGTATTAATATATTGCATCTTACGTGATGCATGACGGCAGAGTTTCTATTTAACCATTTCTCAATGGACTCCACGTAGGGCTGAAATCGGATTGAATACAGATCGAATATTATCATATTTATATCTATATTTATTTTATCTGACAGATATAAATATACATATAGCTATTATTCAGATAAAAAAATTTATATTCATATTTATTTTAATAAATATGGATACAATTCAGATATTAAAAATATAAATATTATTATAAATATTATTTAGATAATTAAATTTTATAACTACATAATCAAAAATATTACTAAATAGATGATAAATCAAATTAATAATATATTTATATAATTACATATTTTTTAAAAATTAATAAATATTATATAAAATTATATACGATTACATATAGATTCGGATATTCGGATACAGAACGGATAGTTGTCTATTCATATCCATATCTTTTTTTTACAGATATAAATATAAATACGGATATTAATCGGATTTTTAAATTTTATTTATATCTAGATTATTTCGGATACAAAATAAATCCGAACGGATAATATTTATATTATTTTATCATTAATTTTTTTTAGATAAAATAATAAAATACTTAGACGTATTTTTATTACGAAAAAAAACTCCCAAGCATTTTGAGAAAATCCAAATAATTGCACCTCCTTTACCAAAAATAAAAGCCACACCTGGCCACCCACTGCGATTTCGAGCGGATATTCTGCTAACAAGGTAACACATATATAATTACATCAATATTTTTTTCACTATTATCTAGTGTTTAGGACGCACCAATGCAGAATCTGTATTAAGATTTAGTATTAGAAAAAATTTTATGCATCGCTCATGGTGTAAAAAATATAATATAGAACACACCGCTTCGTCCTATTGGATCATGTAGCCACTATTTTTTAACGTATATTTAATATCCGTAATTCTATTTTTCATTTGAAATTTTGAATGACGAAATATTCTATTTAAAATTATGATGTCCCGTCTTAAAAATTACGACATTTCTTCATAAAATTATAATATTTTTTTCTTTCGAATTAATTATTACATTCCTCCACATAATTACGATATTTTTCATAAAATTATGGCATTCTCCTTCACAGAAGTGTCATAAATTTATGGAGGAATGTTATAATTTTTTTAAAAATAAAATATCATAATTTTATAAAAATATCATAATCATAGAATAAAATATTTTATTGTATAAATTTTAAATCAAAATTAATTTATAAATATTAAATATATATTAAAAATTATAATTATATAAATTAATCGAGTAAGATGGTGCATTCTACGTCCAACTTTCTAAGCCGCCTGCGGTGGTGCATAAAGAATTTTCTCAGTATTATCTACTGTCTACCATTTGTTTAAATCGCACCGTCATCTACCAAAAAAAATAAAACGCACCCTCTCATGTCATGTCAAATGGAAAAGTACCACGCACGTCATACGACTTTGACAGGTAGAAGCCCTTGCCCGAAGCACGCAAAGGTCGTAGACCAAGTAGAAGGACACTGCTTATCAAATCCCGTTCAAGCACACAAGGGTGCATATATATTATATATATAAGATTTAGAATTAAAAAAATATCATATTTTGACGCATAGAGGGTACAGCCGACCATGGCCGGACCTCGGACATAAAAGAATATCTGTTTCTAATCAAACTTCAGGCCGGACTTATTTAAAATTTGAACTTTTTCCTGTACTCAAACCCGATCCAGTTCCAATGGAAGGATCGTTGCCATGAAACTTTTCTGGTGCTGAAACAAACAAGATATTCCCTTTTACCAAAAAAAAAGACAAGATATTCCCTTCGATCTCTGAATATTATTAAAATATCATGTGCTCCAAGATGGATGGTCGTAGAGTAGTTTTAGACTGAAAGATACTATGAGGTGTCCGATCATGTTTGTGATACTTTTTCCCCATATGGACGATGAACCAGTGCAACTTATGAGAATTGGTACGATACAGACTGAATAATAAATTACTAAGGCTGCAATATATGAGGGTATAAGTCGATTCACAATCATTGCAATTTTTTTATTTAATCATGTTAATTTTATCTAACAGCCCAATGTTTAAGGAAAGGACGCATTTTAGTGCAAAAGTAAAATTGCTGATCTGCAAATGAGATTGTATGCATCTAATCTTAGTAGATCTTGCAATGACAGGGGCGTCACACGTGGGAGCCACGTGCAATTATTTGATGCTTGTTTTTCTTTTAAACCTCCAAAAATGCTTAACCAACCGCTAACCCTCTTCTCGTGGCTAAATATTTAAATGTTTATTAACTTGACATCCATTACAACATTTAAAAATGGTATCCATCGCCATCGGTGTTTGGAACGACATCATTAGAGCGATGGCCGATGGAAAACCACTTCTCCTAAATTTGTGGCTGGGAATTGCCGAGCACGACGCATGCCCCTCCCGGTTAAACAATTAAAGCACACATTAGGATGCATGTACCGAGTGAAATGGAAAGTATTTACCACCAGTAAATACATTTCACAGCGTCATCTTGAAGTATTTACCATCCATAAATACCATTCAGTTCCCGTTTTCCGATGATGGCAACTTCCGTTATTCTATCGAAACAACTACCCCGCTCCCATCTCATAACGTATCGAGACCGAGACCGAGACTGAGACCAAGTGGAGCTATATAAGCAGGTGAGTGGAGGCCACGCTATAGAGTCCAGGGTTTGGGATCCGATATCCGATCCCCTTCCCGACTTGTCTTGGATCGCCGTCAGAGTAGAAGAGAGGTGGAGGAGCGAATTCTCCACCCTCTCACGACTTCAACGAGCTAAAAATCACCCAAAACGCGGCGATTTCGCCTTCCGGATAGAGACGAACATTGCTCTACCCGGAGGTGCAAGAAAAAAACTCTGCTTTTATCGATAGCGACAGAAACTAAAGAAATTGAGGAGTTTCGGCTTTTGTTCCCCGCGTCGGGGTCCATTTGGAGATAAGAGAGCAAGAGAGACTTCAACCATGCGGAAAACTTTTGTCTGAGGACTTTGAAGACGGGAGGTAAGGAAGAGAGGAAAGATTTCTTTTGTTATTCTTTCGGCGTTCCGTCTATGATTAGCGTTTTGGTGTTGCGTGTCTTAGATTGGGTGCTGTGATCAATCTAAAGACTTCTCTTGATCGATTTCAAGGTTCGATGGCTTTTGGAGCTGCTTTTTCTTGATTGTCTTGTAAAAATCTTGTTTGGATAGAACCCATTTCACCTTCTTTTTTTTTTTAACCTATGTCTGACCGTTTCAACAATTTGAATTTGAAATTGTTCGTGGTAAAGCTCTTGCATCGAGCTGCTTTAGAATTTAAATTCGAACTCATTTGCACGTTAAAGCTCTGAATTCGAAATATCATTGTGAAAGAGTAGTTTTGTTGTAACTAATATATTACTCTTTAGATTTTGATAGATATAAAATTGTTCTTCTAGATTTTTAGCCATGGTCAGAATCCCTGAAGTGATTTTCTCTGGCTTTAAATTGTTCGAATTCTTAGATTCTGAGAACCAAAGTTGGAAACTTCGAGTTAATCGCATCCTGTAATCCGAGACCATAAAACAAATCTTCGTCTGCAAGAGTTTGAACATGGCAATTGGAAGCCTTCCACCGATCGAGAGGAAGGAAGGTGGGAAGAATGAGGAGATTCGAGATGAGACTACTCCGCTGCTACCAATCATCCAGGAGAATGGGGAACTTAGTGAATTCAATGGAGCTTCCTTTCCAGGGGCTGTTTTAATCTATCGACAACCATTGTTGGAGCTGGCATCATGGCTCTGCCTGCCACCATGAAAGTCTTGGGGCTGGTCCCTGGGATTTTGATGATCATTTTTGTTGCTTTCCTCACCGAGTCTTCGGTCGAGATGCTGATAAGGTTTAGCCGGGCAGGGAAGGCAACTTCATATGGAGGAGTCATGGGAGATGCATTCGGGAGGTGTGGACGAATGCTGTTGCAGATTAGTGTGACTGTGAATAATATGGGCATGATGATTGTGTACATGATTATTATTGGTATGAGGTCACAACTTCTCTTCTGTTTCCCAATTTCAAGTTATCATGGGTTGTTTCAGTATTTTACTAATCTGTGGGCACTATGACTGCATGATTCTTTTGATTATATTTCTAAGCATCTGGGTAGGCAATAATTTGATATCCTTACTTCTGGTAATCCATTTAATAGTTTTTCTTCTTTTGATTCGTGAATTCTTTCCCCTGTGGATTTGAATGAGTTGCTTTAAAATGATTTTTCCGTTGTACTAAAATATTGAGAGCAATATTAAGCTTGTGAATTCTGTCACTGCTCGTTTAAACATTTAATGTTTGAAATAGTTATGGATGTTTAAGCTGTACAGTTATTTCTTTCAAGTGCTTGATGCCATCGTGTATAACAATTTTTTAATAATCTGAGTGTTTACCTTCCTTTCCGTTACACTTTCCATCTGCTGCTACTCAGCCCTTTAACAGCTCTCTCATTTACCATGCTAATCTGGCATCCCAGAAGCTATCATATGATCATTTTTATAATTGTTAAAATGTTTTGGAAGATAAGAAGCTTGTATGTTGCTTACTAAACATATTCTGAACAACTTATATATCTTTTTCAGCAATTGTATCCATTCCTAAATTGACTACTGTTCATTATCATTTTTGATTCTGATTGCATCACGAAATACTCCTACTATGACCTGCTCCGATATTTCCTGTTTAGAGCATTAAGGATGTTTCATTAACCTGACAATTAACCTCTGCGACCAGGTGATGTGCTATCTGGAACATCTTCTAGCGGCATTCACCACTCTGGGATTCTGGAAGGATGGTTTGGAGAACATTGGTGGAATTCCCGTGCTTTTGTTCTTCTAGTAACAACCCTCATCGTGTTCGTTCCATTGACAAGCTTTAAGCGTGTAGGTAAGTTTAATCCGACTATTTGCTTCATGTCATGCCTTTCCAAGTCAATTTTTTTTCTTTCCCCTTGCTCTTTATTTTCACTTATTGATGCAGGATTTCTGTTCCTTTGCCTGCAGATTCATTGAGATACACTTCAGCCTTATCAGTTGCTCTAGCGGTTGTTTTTGTTGTTATAACTGCTGGAATTGCCATCATCAAGTTACTGAATGGAAGCATTCTGATGCCCAGACTGTTTCCCAAAATATCAGATTTAGCATCTGTCTGGAATCTTTTCACTGCTGTCCCCGTTGTTGTCACTGCATATATCTGCCATTTCAATGGTATGCACTCCCTATCTTGAACTTTCTTGCTTTAGATATACAAACATGCTATGAACTTACTAAAAATAGAATTAATTAGTGAACACTAGTGCTGATTTATTTTCTTTCTTCTATTATTTGATCTCTTATTTTTTGATGTAATTATTTGATCTCTTATAATAGTGTATACTAGGACTAATGATAAGTTCTTCTTTCAAATATAAAGCTTGGTTATATGCACCAGTTTATATAGTTTCTATCAAAATAAGTGCATTTTATCCTTCAGGAGGACCAATGGAATTTGATATTTGATACATTTCCAGCAAATTGTGATTAAATTGTATTAATGTGATTATAAAATATTAATAGAAGTTCTTACACTCGTGTGATGCAATTGGGAAAGGGCTCATTGTGTCTTGTGCCACTCTAATGTTCAAGATCATGACTTGCAAGGCATTGGGATCTTGAGGTTAGAATTTAATTATAGTTGAATCAATTACAAGAAAGGGGGAGAAATCTTTGAGGATGAATTTAGGGATATCGGCATCAGTTTGCATTGTCATATGTTTCTTTTGTTTTGCTTTTATGGAGTCCAGGAAAATGGGTACTCTTTAACTCTAAGCAGTTTCTTGTTGTGCTGCAGTTCACAGCATTGATAATGAGCTTGAAGACTCTTCACAGATTCGACCAATCGTGCAGACTTCACTAGCCCTCTGTTCTATTGTCTACATAGCTACAAGCTTCTTTGCTTTCCTTCTCTTTGGTGACTCCACACTTGATGACGTGCTTGCCAACTTCGACTCCTATCTCGGTATCTCATACAGCTCCATTCTTAATGACATTGTCCGAGTGAGCTATGCTGGACACATCATGCTCGTCTTCCCTATGATCTTCTTCGCACTCCGACTCAACCTTGATGGCCTAATCTTCCCTTAGCGAGTCCTTTGTCTTCAGATAACCGGAGATTTGCATTCATTACAGTGATGCTCCTCTCTCTGAGCTACTTGGCTGCAATTTTGTTCCCAGTATTTGGGATGCCTTCCAGTTTACTGGTGCAAGTGCTGCTGTCTGCATTGGATTCATTTTCCTGCAGCCATTACCCTCAGGTAAACTCCTAAGTTCCCTGTGGACTTCCAACTCTAAGCTTGATTGCATGGCCATATTTATGGAAATCCAAACATGTCAAGGATAGTTGTTTTGCTTCTGATCCATGAGACTGAGAGCCAAGATCCATCTAAACAGTAATCCTCTGAAATATAATTTCTTGTATGGATAGATTAACATCAATTTTCCCCTGATCTTGAGCCATGTGACCTAAAATTCTTTTTCTTCTTCCATTTGTGCTGCATATCATCTCTGTTCCTTCTGATTCCTGATAATGACAATTTTAATTATTCATCATTTCAGAGATCCTCATGGCATAGCAACGAACCGTGATAGTATCCTATCTGCTTTTATGATTGTGCTTGCGGTGTTCTCAAGTGCGGTGGCTATATACAGTGATGCCTACTCTCTCTTCCAGAAGAGCAAGGAGGCTTAGATAGGCTTTGGGCCACAACAGGACAGCAGTGACCGGAGACTAGTGCGGATAGAGTAGTATTCCCAGTTGGAGTTGTGGGTGGCATGCAATAGTGTAGTCTGTTTGGTGATAAAAGATGTAACTCAAGTGTATAAGTTGGGTTGAATGTATTGCAATTCGTGCATATATGTCCAAAGATATATGTATTGTTGAAGTGTATCATCTTATGGTGGAAGTCGGGCATTGTTCTGGAGGTCAAAAATAAGAAATGATAAACTTTGAACTGGTTTCATGTCTTCCACTTTCTTTCATGGTGCATACTCTAATGCCCGAGGCCCTGAGAGCATCTGTTTTGTGGGTTTTCATAAATTGCGACGGTAAAGCTGTGGCAGAGGTACTTCCAGTGCTGTTAAATTCTTCATTTTCCAAGGTGTGGAGGTGTTTGGAACTCCATAAAAAGACAGCAAGCCAATACCTTCGGAGAAGCTTTTCAGCACATCCAGTATCATGAGAGACATATATGTGATCAGGTACATTCCGGTGCTTAATTTATTCATGCTTATTGATGAATAATCCACACCATAGGCTTCCTTTTAATTTAAATTGCAAGTTCAACATCTCCCCTGAAGCCATTCATTGAAATACACATAAAAAAGGTATTGAAGTGCATCATAGCCAGCAAGCTAGATTCTACACGCTTCTTTGTTGGAGGAACTGGTGGATGGCATAAATGTTCGACACCATTGGCTGCTTTGCACTATCAGACCACGTCACATTATAAAAATTACGACAAAGAGGTCCAAGAGATTGTTCAAGTTGTCTCTATTATGTAATTGCTTTTGGCGTCATTCGCTCAACAATAGGAAGTTGTCTCTCTCCAAATTGATGCGACGCCTTCGGGCTGGAAGTTTTGAAGGCATATGTGCTGCCAAAAAATTGGCTGGATTCTGAATGAAACCTGCCAAAGTTGATGAGATATTTGATTAAGTTGCGGTATGGGAGGTGCCTTAGAATAATCGTTGCAGGTCGAGCTGGAGGCGCTGCAGTAATCTCCCGTGTGTAGTAGAGTCATCATGTCACCTCCCCTGGCCTTCTCTAGGACCTGACATCCCAAAGCACTTCCCTACCCTTCTGAACAGCTCCGGCGGCTCTGATGATGTCCTCCCAAGCCTTTAAAGTGACAAAAATCAACCAGTTTTTCCTCTTCTTTCTCCGATTTGCTTTGTTCCCCTCTCTGATTGATGTAGAGCATGCTCGCTCAAATCTCGATTTGCTAGCTGGTTGAAAGAATGTTTACAAAATGTTGCATATCACTCAGAATAGGGTTATTATGCTCATGATCAAATTTATAGGGTGACTGCATCTCATGTTGTTACATCAAACCAAATAGCTTCCTTCAACTACAGCCACCCAAACAGAGAAAACAATAATTACACCATCTGTAGCTGCAACCTTTGAAATAGTGTAGGTTTCAGCTACGGTACAATAATTACACCATCTATGTTGCATCTTCACTCGCTAGGTTCCAAATTGCCTCTTGGACCTTACCTGTTGACGAGATTTGGAGTTATGTGGAACATGATTGGTGGGAGGTGGGTGCTCATCAAGTATGGGCCAGTTTGTCATTTGTCCTGGAGTTGGTCTTGCAAGCTGGTCTATAAACGGGTTGATTGCATCTGGATCAGTAGATGGTTATACAATCGTACTTTAACATTTTGATCTCCACCCTCACACCTGAAGCTTTTCAAGTGTTTACCAAGACCTCTTCCACGTCAACAAATTCAACTAGCCTTTTTGCAATGAAACAGATGTCGAATGAACCAAAGGCATATTTAATTAGAGAGAATTGGAGTCCCAAATGGGAATGAGAATGAGTGACTCATATTCTCACTATTTGGTTTGAAAGAATCTCATTTCCATTCCAATTCAAGTTAAGAATAAGAATGTCTTAATTTTACAAATCAATCTCTACTCTCTCCTAGTATTCAAATTCTATTCCGATTCTGATTCCGATCACGAGCTAAACATATTAGAAGATATGGCCATTTCAATTGTCATTCCAATTCATTTTAATTTCAATCATGAAACATACATGCCCCAGATAGATTTATAAATGATGAGAGAATCTACTCAAAGAAAAAGAGATTGAGAGAACCGAACAGATCTAGATACGACGTAGGGAATACTTGCAGTATGATGAACCTCCATCGTATGACTCCAATTCATGTAGTTAAGAAACATCTTTACCGAAAAAAAAAATACAGTTAAGAAACATTGATGACTCCCTGCAAAATAGCCCAAATGGCTAACTATAAGGTTCGCTACTAATGTGGTCTAGAAACATCGGGACAAAAAAATCATGACAATAAATCCATCAAATATAGCTTGAAATACTTTCTTTCTTTCTTTTTCTTTTCAAAAACTCTTCAAGAAATAGATAGTTTGTCTTTTTTACCATGCTATGTTAGATCTATGATTACATGATCGCACCAATATTTCAGTTCACTCAATAACTAGGGTCCAGTCTATCAATTATAACCTTAAGTACCGTCGATAGAAATATTATGGTTGAACTTATGTTATATGTATATATTTTTTTCTGATAAGTCGGGATAATCACACAAGTCTTATATGAATACAATCATAAAAGTTAGAAAACCAAATATCATGAAAAGATAAAAGGGCACTTTGAGCGTCAGTCCATAAAGCCCTATCTAAGTGCTCCATGACAAACAAGACGATCTAGTCAGCCTCCCGATAAACATGCTGGATATTCAGAAGGAATGCACCTTTCATTGCTCTCTAAGCATCACCTAACAATAGGTAGACATGGGCTACTCCAGCCTGCCCTTGCGGCTAATCCATTATAGTGGTTAAGCCCCACTCAATGATGATGTGATCTATCTCCAGAGTCAAGCTCATGTACATGATGCCTGCCCACGCCGCCCAAAGCTCCATCTCAAGGATGGTAACATCCGCCAAATGACCCCCCACAAGGATAAGCCTCGAGTCCAAATCTTGAATCACAAACCCCTCCTCTACTGTCAGATATGCTGCCATCAAAATTGATCTTAAATTTTATTTTTATAAATATAAATAGTTACCAGCCTCGTATTAATATTTCTTTCTTTTTACCCTCATCTAGACTTTGGTCTGGGTCCGGCGTCGGTGACGTTCTTGTTCTTGTAAGCCCTTTTGGGCCGAAACTGGTCTCATTGGGCCGGTTTGCGTCTGGGTATAGATATTAATTGGATGGGAGAGATATTTGAGAACAGATCCAAGGTCGTCCCTTCGGAGCTGCAGAAGGGTTTTGTAGTCGAGAAGGGGCCATGGCGGAGGAGAAGAAGGCGGCGGAGAGAGACGAGCTCGCGGAATCTCTTGAGAATCTATTCACCAACGTCTCCACCATGATCAAAGGCGAGCTCGAGGTCGTCCCTCCTCGTTCTTGTTTTGTTCTGATTTCACTTGTTTTAATCTAACAGTAGAAATTTGTCCATTATGATCAGATTTGAGATCGTAGAACTATTTTTGTTATATTTGAACGAAAGTTGCGATCTGTTTGGAATTGTTTAGGTATTTTAGGTTCGATGGAACTTGAATTTGATCTGGCTGTGAAATCTCATTGGTCGTTGTAGAAGGACTTCTTGTATTTTATTTGATGTTTATGAAATTTCTGATCGAATTTGATCCCTTTTTGTATCTCGATTAATTTGTGATGGGCTTACCATCTTTTCGGTAAAAAAAGAATGCTGTTTGTATGTTAGAAGTCACTATCTATGCAGATCGAGACCACGAATTTAACAGCTGGTTAAATTGATGCATTCTTTTTTTTCTCTCGTGTCAAACAAGTTTTAGACCAAGATAGAGAAATTTTGTTGAACAAGGTTAGACGAAATCATTGAGCACAAATTGCAGTGACTTCAGATAAGAAATATTCATAAGATGGGTTTCAGAGATCTAATTTAACTGCTCGTTGGTGTTCTGTCCTTCTTGATCTCTTCCACAAATGCTATAATGTGGATTTATAGGATAGGGTGGTAGATGAAAGATTAAAGAAGGGGATTTTGTAAGAGCAACATGGTTTCATCCCAGGAAGATTGACTCTAGAATTGAATGAAGAATGATGTTAAGTTTTCAATATCATAGAATCTATCTCAAAGAAAGAGGAAAATAATGCTGTAGAATCTATCACAAAGAAAGAGATTGGACCATTGCTTCTGTATGGAAAATTTATAGACTGTAATGGATCCTAGTTTTCTAAATTTTGTGATTTGGGCATGTAGGTGGTTGGTATTGATGCTTAATCAAGCCTTAAAGTTCTTCTGGCTTCGTATTTAGATTTTTGTTATCTGAAATAATGTGACAGACATGAATAAACACAATCAAATTAAAGTATCTGGTGTAAGATCGTGCTTCTTATGTGTCAAATGTTCCTTGTTGTATACAATGTCATACTTATTTATTGAATTATTAAAAATCATTGTGGTCTTTCTTCTTGTAGCCTTCAGATTTTTGGTTGTTCAACCCAAGATACCCTCATCTTATAAGATTTTCATGATAAGCTCTTGTCATGAATGGTTACAAAATAATTACATCAAATGCTTAATTAAGTTCATTTAATCAGGACCTAGTCAATTCCCTTAAATATGCTGTTCCATTCTTTCTCCTTCGACTGTTTATTTGTGGAGAAATTGTACTGAGTACTGACAACGTCCTGAAACTTTATATTAACTCTTCGCAAGAAACTTGACTGCTCAATTCATCTCCTTACCTTCCTCTTTGTCCTCCATCTTTCCAGCATGAACTTGATTTTGAAGCAGAACTGCATTATTGATAAATTTCTATATCATTGTTGGAACTGTCATTTATTTCCAAAATCACATTTAAATCTGCAGAACCTTTCTTATTGTGAACCTGCAGCTGTGGCTAAAATATCAATTGTTATGTGCATTATCCTCTTTCCTTTTCCAAAAAAAAATATTTTTAAGCGACATCATGTTTTCACTGAAATGAAGCACTTTCTGTTTCAGGGAACTAATAATCTACTATCGCTTCTCGAGAAGATGAACCAAAGGGTGGCAGAGGAATACAATGGTTTCAGTGACGTTGCATCTGGACTAAGAGTCTTTGTGGAGCAACTTAGTGAGAAAAATCAGGGCTTTGATGAGTATGCGAAACAAATTGATGTGATAGACCAGCAAGTTACTGAATTTGAAGCTGTTGTCTCGATGCTTGATAAATATGTTTGTCTATTGGAAAAAAAAATACAATCTGCATACCGTAACATACCCACTTAATATTTCTTGTTGATAAATTTGGGTGATTTTTTGTTCTTTCAAACCAATCTCACGAGTAAAAGAGCGGATTGGTAGCTGCCAATCTTTTGTCATTGATTCCAATTAAAGCATTTTGAAGTATTTGTTGTTACC
>KE504879.1:709035-727430 GCA_000441515.1 Elaeis oleifera | reverse complement strand
ATCACTCACCCAATGAAACGGTCAATGCTACAACACGAACATTAAAAATACTAAAAGACTGACCTTCGTATTCCTCAGCCCCCCGAAGCTGTGACTTTGAAACAGTCGATATTGCATAACCCGACCGACCTCATCATCCCTCCAAAGCTGCCACCACATGATTACAACAGTCAAGAAAAAAAGAAACATAAAGCAGCATAAAACCATGTAGTTTAGATATGTGATTATACATAATACACAACAACAAAATGGACGAGGAAAACAATTTAGCCAGTCTTTTAAGTTTTATCAGACCGATCAAAGCTCTTCCTTGGCTTCTCAGGCTGGTCCATATTGTTCCTTGCCTTGTCAGCATGATCAGCGCCCTTCTTTGACTTCTCTTTCCTATCAGTACTGGCTCTAGACTTATCTCTCCTGTCTGTGCTGTGCCTTGGCTTCTCCCTATTGTCAGTGCTCTGCCTGGACTTCTCCCTCTGATCAGTGCTGTTCCTTGGAATATCCAAACCATCAGAGCTTGTCTGAGAAGGATCTGCAACACCTGAGCAGCCTGCAGATTTGTTTCTATTAGAAGGTGATTTCTCCATGGCTGTTATGAACTTCCTAAGATGTCTTATGTACTCCGGGTAGAGCTCCAAATTGCAGTGGCTCCCTCCATTGATCCATAGAGGCTCGTATTTTCTTGCAAAGCTCCGAAAGCCTCTTTCCATGCGACCAATCTACAACCTCATCAGCCATCCCCTAGAACATCAAGATTGATCAATATTCAATAGAGTATGATTATATGAGAATGGTAAAGGATTTTATCTAATCCTGTTAGTTATGCTAAGCAGCAGTTTGATACTTCACAAGAGTCCTATGTATAGAAAGGCGGTCCATAATTCTAGAGGAAGTGAGAGAAAGCAAGTTTTCACTGCAAAAAGTATAGTACATTTTTAAAGCACTTCTTCCTAAGGTCATACATTGTTAGTGACAGAAACAAGAAACTTGAACACACTTTGTCATGAACTGAGAGAGATTCCTTTGCTCTCCCCTATAAATGCTGAAGTTCCATGGTTTCCTTTCACATATGATTTTCTATTCAACCATCCTACATTTTAGCAATCACAAGCCAATTTTTCTGTTATATCAGCACTAGATGCATAGATGGATTACCCAGGAATCATTTCTGTTTTCTGTCCATTACGTCGTATCACTAGGTCATACAATAAACATTTCTAACATGATTCATTATTTGGACTATGTCTAATAGACCGGTATTTTTTTCCTAAAATTGAATAAAATGACATGGCTAAAAGAAAAGGCAATCAACAATGCATTGGACGCATACAAGAACATCAGACAGAATGGAATACCATCCCCAATGCTGAAAGTTCAGACCTCTGGTGTGGGCCATAAAAAAGGCTCAAAAATTCATGGCAAAGAAGAGAATGGTGAGATAAACGCACATTAAAATGTGTGAGATACAGGTACGTTAGGACACAGGTTATAGGTGTGGTACTCAAATTTATGTTAAGGTTTAAGAAAAAGTGGAGATCAACTTGATGGTCCATTTGGCCATGAATTATGAACAACCATTCAATAAGTCTCATCCGGTGACATCGATGAAGTGTTCAAAACCAGACACCCTCTCAAATCAACTATGCTGCACTGATGTAGAAAGAAGATTGTTTATAAGGGTATTTGGAGACATAGGAAAGAGTGTTAGGTCAAAAATTTCAATACAAGATTTCAAGTATTGGTGACCATGGACACTCTAGTTACCATGGTGCCAGCATGGTAACTAGAGTGACCATGGATGCTCTAGTTACCTTATTTGAAAAAAAAAATTTCCTTTAGATGACAATTATTATTTAAAAAAAGGTAAACAGGCACCATGCCAACTAATGTTGGTACCCATACTATACCAGCTGGCATGGACTGGCACAGCTGACACCTGAAACCACACTATAGCATTAAACAAAGAGAATACCAATCATTATGCGGAACTTGATAAGCTAAAACGAGTCATATTTTTGAAAGAGAGAGAGACATTGTCGAAACTAGTGTTCAACTTCCTAGAAAATTTTTGTTAAGCTTTTGTATAAAACAATTAAATTAACAACTATTACAATCAACAGCCTTAGCCATCTCAATGCGAGTTTCCCACTTCTCATTGTACAGAGATCAGCAATTCCACTGATTTGAGATAAAATAATGAAATCAAATACTTAAAACATGAAGAACATTCATTGGACTTACTTTTCAGAAGAAAAATCGGCACAGCCAAAACAATATACCAGCTGCACAGACCAGTGATGACAAAGAGCTGAAGAACTTCAGCAGACACTTTATGAAAGAAGACCAAAGATGGAATTTGAACTGATACTTACATGAATGACCAACACAGGGCATTTGACCAAAGGAATTTTATCAATGTTCTGCAGAGCAAAGGCAGATATCCATTAGGCATTAGCATACAGGAAGAATATATTCATATGAATAACAGAATAAAAAGGAACCTTATATATGTCAAACCAGTATGAATGCTTCACAGGGTACATGACCCTCAGGCCAGACAAAATGGGACTATGTAGAACAACCGCTCGAAATTTGCCAAGTGAGTAGCTAATTCCAAGGTTGGGCCACTGCCAACTGATTGGCCATATAGAATGATGTCTTCTGCATGTGTTCCATAAGTTCTTCAAGGCATCTATAAGCAGCCTCTATATCTGCATAGGTATTTTGCTCACTCGGCTACCAGCAGAGAATGGCAAACACGAGGTTCTCAGTTGTCTTAATAATATCAATGCCAACCAAGGTAACAAAATCAATTCCTACCTTTCCAGATGACTGCCCATATCCAGAATAATCATACCTGCAGAAAAAGATGTATGAATGAAATGAAGCAATAACAAATAGAGATATATAAAGTGATTCCGCAGCAAGACAATAGCCAAAGAAGCTCTGATTCAAAAAGTGTTCATTTTAAGCTTCAGAATCTGACATATAACATAAAACATGAAAGTCAACAATAATAAATCAACTGAGTTTGTACAGTAAAAGAAATAGGTGTCTTGAACTATAATTTATTTATCTCTCAACTTTCCTTTTCATATCAATGCAAATTTTGAACATTTTGCATTCTTAGTCAAGCACGCTCTAAGTTTTAGCTGTCCGCATCTACTTGATTGAGAACAAATAAGGGGAATGCATTTTGAAAGGAGGTACATATATCATTAAACGTTCATAATAATTCTTATGCATTATTTTGTGCATAGAAACAAATATATAGGGTCATCCATCATAGTTTACAAACTAAGTCATCCTATTGTGGACAGAAAGTATAAAATGAATGTGCATTTTATACATCTGCCAATGCTTAGTTGACCAATCTAACAAGATTTAAGTGCTGATGCTGGTGAGTGTTCCACCAGTCACAAACTGGCACAGCATGATTAGTGCTATGCCATAACATGCTGCAATGAAAAATTGGAAAGAGCTTTATAGCCTTGTTTTAAAAATATTACAAAAGAATTAATTGGTTATCAGTGTGTGGCTGGCTGCTGGTACTGGCCTGGCATGTGATGCACCAGCCACCATCGACAGTTTATGGACCAGCACTAGAAGCCCTGACCTAAATATAGCCCACCTGCATTTTCTTCCTCCCTTAGCCTTTCAAGTTTGCTGATTGTTTTGCTTCTTATCATTACTGAAACATTTGATGAAAGGAGAAATTCAAGTTGGTCAGACTTAATAAATCCTCTATTCTAGATTGTCATACTAGTTCCTATGTGTTGCCACTAACAAATACATCATGATTTTTTCATTTGAGTTTATCCAATTGGAACTATTCATGCTTTTACATTTTCCTTATCAGGCCATGTGTCCAAATTGCTTTGCTAGTATTGAGTTTATATTTCCCTTTATATCGTACCTTGTATGGTCATCTGACCATGTGCAGAATTGTACGTTTCACAAAAGTTGTCATCAGTCATGAGTCATCTTTCCTGTTTATTTAATATGCATTGCAGATATTCAAATGTGGCATTTGGAATCCATTAGAAATTCAAGATTCAAGACATCTGGCATTGTCTGTGGAGCTGTTTGCACATAACTGTTACTGTACATTTTGTGAATGCCCAGCCTGCTTTCAAATGAATCCTATTTACTTGGTTGCCAAGGGCTCCAATGCTTTTACAAAATGTATTCATTTCTATCATGGTTTTTGAGAATCTAGTGAACAACATAGTGAGACTGCAATAAAATACTGCAAAAGCTGCAATAATCTGAGAGATGCACTGTTGGCCTTTACATTTGCATGACATTCTTATGACAGAACTTATATTCCCATTCTCCTTTTTTCCCTTGATAATTGAGGCATGAAATTAGCAAGGCGACTTTCGAACGATCAACAAATTCCATTCAATGCAGTTGCTAGATTAAAAACCAGGAATTGAACAAAATTATTGAAAATTACAAAAATGTATTTTGCATGACCCTCTCGTATCAGTAGTGACGTCAGAGCAAAATCTTCCAAAGGAGGTAAACACAAAGAACATAGACATATTCTACAAGAAACATAGTTTGCCTAATTCAACACATCCAAATTCATGATGATAATGTCAACAGCTGCAGATCTGGCTTCTAATCTGGTCAGGTCAAATCCAAAAATAAATTGAAATTTATATGTATGTATGTGTGTGTATGTGTGTATATGTGTATATATAGCATGACCCTAACTTTTATCAATAGTGGCATAAGAGCAAAATCTTCCAAAAGATGATGATCATCATCATGTTAAGAGGTAAGCTTTTTCAAGGTCAACCAGATTTGGCCTTAAATCCAATAAGGTCAAATTCAAAAATAGAGGCTCTGAAGTGAAAACCCAATGCATTGGTAAGATCTACAACCTTTAAACTATTTAAAAACTACAAAGATGTTTTTAGAGATTCTGAGTCATCCTATGCTTGAAGGTGCAAACAGAGCTAGTGAACTAGAATGTAACATAGGCTACATGAATTAAGAATCAAAACCATTGTCCTTGACACAGGCAACTCAAATTACACACCAATGAATTTCAGCTAGTTTGGAAGTTTCTAACCTAAAAGCAAACAAAATAGTTTTCATCTCAGAAGCATGGTACTTCAAACCACATGCCATGTCATGTCCATATCAGATATATATCAGATGTCAATATTTATTGGATGCTTCTCAATCCACGTTCAATGCTTATCTAAAGTATCCTATTTTTCAAAATTAGAAACATTCTAGATACTTCTCAAAAACACTCAAAATACTTCTCCAACACCTCCAAAATAAGTGGAGGGCATGTCCTTTCTCTTTTCCTTTTTTTTTTGGTTGTTTTGATGTTAACCTTTTAATGATGAATAGTTAATTTGTGGTCTATGATGTTAATATTTAAATATGAAGTATGGATTGAGGTTAGGATTTGAAACATGACTAGATATTAAGCTTGTAAAAGTTGATACTATCATTAAAAGTATAAACTGCATTACTTCGATAGCCTACTATGTTTTTCCTTTTTTTAAAAAAACATACATATGTTTGCACATATACTTGTCTATCCATGAGTGAATGCTTGAACATAAAAATGCGCATACATATATATTCACTGATTTATCCTAGCTGTATCATGACCTACTTTTCAAGATTTGTCATATCAACATATCCATATCACATGGTATCCATATCCGATATCTATGCCCATGCTTTATAGTTTTTCATATTATTCAAACCAGCCATTAGCAACAACTTGATATACAAACTAGGGGCCTCTAAAAAAATTTATTTTTGTTTTGCAGGTCGTTTAGAAGTACTAGATCATATTCAACAGCTCAGATTTATGTTATGGAACTCCCACCTTCAAATTTTAGCCAACCAGATTTGGCCTCAAATCTGATCAACTTTATTGGAGCATACCTAAGGATGATGGAGGCGGTAATGATGATGATCAAAAACTTAACAATCAATAACTTCCAATACAACATTATACAAACTCTAGGGATAAAATATTTTTTAAGAAGGGCAGAATGGAGAGCCATCTTTTTATGCTCGTTTCCATGTATCATCATTATGCAAAGTTGATTAGAGAAATGAAACTTACCCCAATAATAGCACTTCTGATATCATTTTGACACTACCTAAACTGAAGGTGAGACCACACAAAACTACTTCCCCTCTTATTTTACATATTCTATAGTTCCATTCTCCCCGGCTCTTACCGCCCCTCTTATTTCTCCTTTCCTCCGCCTTGCATAACATTGAATTTGCCCTAGACTCATATCATAAAAAGCAACTAAGCATATCTGATAAACCAATTACCTAATTCATCATGTGGTTCAAGATCAAGCTAACAATTTGCAACCCAAGCTTTTTGAACACACTATTATCATTCAATTAGGATGGATGACATGATTTGGATTGCCAATTAAATGCATTTTAGAAACCACTGCACATTATACCATAATCACATAACAATATATGCTTACAAATATTAGAACCAGATATGGAAAAATAAGTGGGAGGACCATTTCTACAAGAGTTATTAGAAGAGTGAAAATTACAAACTCATTTGATACAATAAGTTTTAGGGAAAACACTGAATAAAGATTCTTTGTTAATTCATTTTATATGGAATGAAATTTCATAACAAGTCTCCAGGTGTCAAAGAAAGTTTCTGCTCTATGGGAAAGATGATGAGGCTATACTGGTAACAATAAAATAATAATGTTCGAGTCCTTTAGCAGAACTTTCCCACAAGAACTTGGGTGAGGAGCAAGCAGAAATAGGAGGATTTGAGGAGGTGCATTTCTCTTTCACCCTCTTAAATGCAAGAAGTCTGCCAGCTCATTGGCGCTCATACCTAAATACTTAGGAAAGTGTCCTTTGTCAGTAGCAGCATTCCTTGTCTACAAGAATCCTTCTTCAGACAAAAACTCTATACATTTTTAGTATGACTTATTATTCACTACATGTTAAACGTGCTGATATTTTATTAAGAGCACTGTCTTTTGTTTATACAAATTCAAGAATAATTATTCAACCGATAAGGAAACAAGTTTATTGCAGTGAAGAAATTTAAAACACAGAGAGAGAGAGAGAGAGAGATTGAGCAAAACATACCATGTTTACCTGTAATCTTGAAACCCCAAAACAAAAATCTAGGTAAAGACCGACAGTCTAACCTCTCTATAAAAACCCATCTCAGTAAGAAATTTACCAACCATGAGAGCAAAATATTGGAAAAAATAAGCAGTCAAAAAAAAAAAAATCAGAAGTTACAAGTAATCATATCAAACTAAAGTATGCCCACTCCGTCAAAAACATATAGTCATCAGAAATTCCCAGAGCAATGCACGGAAACAGTCAATACAGAATCTCAGAACCCATGATTTTTATTAGTTCTTGAGAATAGAGTACAAAATTAAACTTGAAGTAAGCAAATGCAGCCGCTCATCTATTTTTCCCCAGTAGTGAACACAAAAGGGATTTCAGCTAAAGATCTTCCCCATGGTCATCTTCCTTTAATTAAAGTCAAGACCTTTTCTCCACAGACCAGCGAACAGAACCGATAATGCAATAAACTTCAATTTCTAATAAAAAAAAATTGTCAATTAAAGGAAGACCTCACCCATCAGGTTGACACGGAGGTGGAAACTGAGCTCAGTAAAGAGCTCGTACATCTGTCCAAGGTCAGCAGCGTTGCCATGGGAGTAGAGCACGGTGAGTCTCGCCGCGGGGTTGTTGACATACATCGCGACAATCGCCGTTCCCGCTTCGTCCGCAGCCGCCGGACCTCGACGTTCTCCCGCCGCGGCACCTCCATCATCTCCAGCCGCCCCGCCGCCTCGTCGACCACCACCACCCCGTACGACGGCGGTCTCGGCGGGAAGAACGCGAACTTCGCCGCCACCGCCGACGTCACCCTCCCATCTCCACCCAAAAATATCCCCCAAAACCCTAAATTTCTGCTCCTCCCTTCGACCTCGAGCTGATATCAGATCGTGCGGCGGAAACGGCGAGAGCGGCGGCGGAGACTCCGATTTGACATAGGAGGATCAAAGGTAGGGTTTTGGATCGGGGACGAAAAGGATTAGGCCGGTGCGAGGGTTTTGTTTCCGTTTGGGATCGGAGGGAGTTCGAGTGGAGGAGACGAGAAGGAAGAGAGGGAGAGGGAGAGGGAGAAATATGGGCATTTATTCCTGATTTTAAAATTAATAAATTAAAGATTTTGGGGGAGGGTAGAAAGGGTGAGGTCGGGGATTTTTTAATTAAAAGAGGTTGGGGAAAACAAGGAAGGAGGGAAGCGTAAACGGGGAGGTTCTCGGCGCTGGAGAGAAGCATGTGATTTGGATCTGTAGCTCACGTGCTAGCTGAAATCAGGGCGTGCTACAGAGTTATATTTATTGTCACTAAAATCCGGTCTATGGGATAACCAATAAAATCAATAAAATAATAAAAAAAAAAAAAAATAGCAACCCAACTCTTAATCATCCATCAATTAAATATAATTTGATCTTTATTTTATTAATTTAATCTAAAATATTTATTATAGACTAAATTTACACAAAATTTTTCCGATATTGGAATAGAGCAGATTGTAAGGTTAGAGAGGTTCATCTATTTAGATCGTCAAGATCGACATAATATCACTATTTTTTTCGAGCTATAATAGAAAAGTTAGAAAATATCGATGGTATTGGGTTCAGCTTACCAAAAATATTCGATAAAAGATTCTCTAATGCTTGAATCAAATGCGAATCTCATGAAATAGAGGAGGTTTAGGATAGCAAAATGACAGCATGGTGGAGAATTCAACAAAAAAAAAAAAATTCCTAGCTTTGTTTATATAAGTGAGGGTTGACCTTCATCGTCAAGCAAATCAGATGTATATATTAATCTATCATGGTAACAGTCTACACATCTCGTAAAAAAACATGACTGTGTGTTTCGTCTGCATAAATAGTTTACATAGAGTTATCAAAATGGACCGGCTCAACCCGTGAGAATCTAAAATTTGATGGATCGGACCGGACTAGGCCCAGCTAAAAATGGGACAGTATATAGCTAGCTTAGCTCAGCCCTTTAAGGGCCATGGGCTGGGTGAGCCAGCCTATTAAAATATTAAAAAAATTGATACTGCCCGAGAGAGAGAGCTTGGAGCGAAGCCTAGAGAGAGACCAAGAGAGCCTGAGGCGAGGCAGAGATCAAGCACCGTCGATGTCGCGGCCAAATCAGAGAGCCTGAAACGGAAGGGAGGAGAGGGGGCATACGGCGTACCTCGCGATTGGACTCCGAGACAACGATGCCGGCGATAAGGAGGAAGGAGAGGAGCCAGGAGGGAGGACTAGACAGAAAATCAGACATTGGAGGGCATCACCACGCCCGGATCTGACTTGAAGGTGGCGGCACTGGCGACGAAGAGGAGGATCTGACTTCTGAGAGCTCGGAGGTTGGATGGGGCATCTGTCGGCGGAAGGGAGGAGGGGCGTATTTGATTTGTGATTGGATTCGGAGGCGGCGGCGCCGGCAACGAGGAGGAGGAGGGGGATCTGAGAGCCTAGAGGCCGGCGGTTGAATGGGGCGTGAGATAGAGATCGACTGATCCAGAGCCAAAGAGAGAGGAACCAACGATCGTCCTGCGGGTCTACGGCAGCGGCAAATAATAAAAATTGAAAAAATAAAAAAAATTAATTTTTTTTTTAGTTTCTTGACCAATCGGCTAATCCGGTCCAATCCATCTTAGCCCTTGAACTGGTGTGGGTGGGCCAAAAAGCCCAGTTGTTATTTGGGCTATTAATATGACAGCCCAGCCTATCCTATTTATAGGATTAGACTAGATCGATCCTATGTGCCAAGTCCATTTTAATAGCCCTAAGTTCACATATCACGCACGTTAAGAAATTGTTCATACTTGTCAAGTGAACTACTTGGAGAAGATTTGAAATTTAAAGGATCCTTTGCATGCCTTTTAGGTCGGTGACATAGCTAGCTATTAACGGTTGGCCTATGGTTATACAGTGAGTTCTCATTGATTGGCATGTCATGTCAATTGTAGTGGGTTCCAATGCATATCCATGTTAACTAAATTCAAAGCAAACATATTGCAAAAACAAAGAGAATTATTAGATAACAATATATAGTTTGGAGTAGAGTAAAAGGATACGGTTTGAAGATCCTCGGTGTATGCATTGAGCCAAGTACATAAGGAATCTTCAAATACATGATATTTTTATGATTTATGAACTTTTATCGCCTGTAGAACATATCTTGCTGTTTAGATTTGTCTACCGCTGTTGAGAATAAACCATGGAGCCCATATGAATTTAACAAATTGTGCCAAGAAGATTTTGCTGAATTCTGTTTGGGATTGAAAGCACTTCCACAGACTTCATCACCGAAGGAGTGGTCTGACGGAATGGGCTTTTATTTCATATAAATGATCTGGATTCGAATCTTGATGAATAATGAGACTTCGATTAAATGATAGGACGTCCAGAGGGGTAGCCACGCTTGGACGCCCCTCCGATCCATTTTATCTTATCAAAAAAAACACTTCCACAGGCTTCATAATTGAGGGCTCTAAAAAGATGTTAGAGAAGCATGGGATCTGGCATATGTAAACACTTGACACAAATATTCGATTGTGATTAAAGCGACTAAAGAGGCTGCACTGGTTGAGAAATGATAGATCAGTTACGTATTCTATGGCTTTTCATCGGAATGCACCCTTTCTTTTGCGTATTGGCGAATAAAAGTGCACAATCGGATATAGATTTCATAGCCATGCACAAAGGACACTGAGCCATAAGGATTGACAGAGATGTTGTTTGGGCACAGAATTTTTTGAGGCACGAGGTCGATGAAATCAGTCATCCGCAAATCAAGTGACTCTAAATATAAAAGGTTATTGGTGAGATGGATAATAACAAATGCGTTGCTGACAGAGATAGCAATTTTAATCGATCCATCGGATATTTGATCCGATCCAAATAAGATAAAATTTATCTGATGAAATTGAATACAGATAATAATATATCTTATCCTGAATCTGATCTGATATAATCTTAATCTATAATTTCATTTCAAAATTATAATTATTTATAATATTTATATGTATCTGATCTGATGCGACCTATCTCTCTTATTTATCCGATCCAATATAACTTGAAATGCATATAAGGCAGATATGAATATAAAATTTTTAATTACAGAATTAGTATGGATATTGACCAAAATGACTCATATCCGATTCATTACCATCTCTAGTTGTCAAGACCTACGAGAATAGGATGTTACATCCATAGTCCTAATTCACCAATCATTTGGGCAAACAACCATCGTGACATGATTGCATCTTTGATGTGAAAGAAGGTTTCATCTACATGAATCTACCATTAGATCACCAAATAGTTGTTTTGAGATATGCATAAATAAATTTAATTATCATAATTAAATTTATGATAATTATCTATACAATTAATTATAATTTTCAAACTGTCCAAACGGACAATCAAATAATCAATGCATATAATTCTCCCATCCGTATAACAAAATATAATTATATGGATATTTTAGAATATGTACATTAATCAAAAAATGAGTTTATGATTCTATGTAATTTAAATTTTTAAAACAAGCGACTGAGTACAAAATTATTTTGATAATTTATTTATAAATTAATATTATTTAGATAAATTAATATTATTATAATTTAATTTATCTTCTTTCCAAACAGACCATACGAAGAAATAAATTTTAATTTATATAAAAAATTAAAAATTAAATACAACAATATACCTGATGGTGGGGGTGGGTGGCGCAACATGTCCACTGAGAGGTGGGGGCATCGGGAACCGCCGGGAGGATGAGGAAGGGCGGCGGTACATCAAGGAGGAAGGGAGTGGGCTGAGAGGAGGAGCGAGGTGCAGCGGTACATCGGGGAGGGAGTGGGGGCGGGCCAAGAGGGGGAAGGAGGATGGGCCGAGCAGAGGAGGGAGGGCTGTCAAGGACCGAGAGGGAGAGGGAGGGGGGGTTCTTGCATTGGGGACCAAGAGGGTAGTGAGGGGCAGCAGTATGTTTGGGAGGGAGTAGGGGCGGGCCGAGAGGAGGAGGGAGGACGGGCTGAGAGGAGGAGGAAGGGCTATCGGGGATCGAGAGGGAGAGGGAGGGGGGTTCTCGTGCCAGGGAGGGTCATTTGGGAGGTGCGCAGGAAGCAATTCGGGGAGGAATTTTTTTAAGTGACAGAGAAAGGGGAGGGAGGGGTGTGGACTGATATTTAGGCCTGACTAAATCGTCTTATGGTAGGGCGACTCTATGAGTCGCCCTACTATAGGGCGGGTCTCTTACTGCTGACTCCACACTCCAGGTAGAGGGCGAGGTGATGAGTCAACACACAAAGTTGTCTTATGATATGACGACTTTATGTGGAGCAATATTTTTGTAAATACTTTGGGAAGAACATTATTTTAATAATTTTTTTTAAATAACCTTATTTTGATAAAAATCTGAGGGAAGTGTAAATGGGGAGGTTCTCGATGTTGAAGAGAAGCATGTGATTTGGATCTGTAGCTCACATGCTAGCTGGAATTAGGGTGTGATACAGAGTTATATTTATTGCCACTGAAATCCAATCCGACCTATAGGATAATCAATAAAATCAATGGGATAATCAATAAAATGCAACTCAACTCCCAACCATCCATCAGCCAAAATATGATTCTAATTTTATTTTATTAACTTAATCTATAGCATTTATTGTAGATTAAGTCTACACAAGAATTTCTCCCGATGTTGGCATAGAGCAGACTGTAAGGCTAAAGAGCTCCACAGATCACCTGTTTAGATCATCAGGATCGATATGATATCACTATTTCTCTTTGAGCTATAATAGAAAAGTTAGAAAATGTCGGTGACACTGGGTTCGGCTTACCAGAAAATATCCAATAAAAGATTCTCTAATGCCTGAATCAAACGCGAATCTCATAAAATAGAGAAGGTTTAGGATAGCAAAATGACAGCGTGGTAGAGGGGTCAACAAAAAGAAAGAAAGAAAAAACTAGAGGATCCCTAACTTGTTTATATAAGCAAAGGTTGACCTTCATCGTCAAACAAATCAGATATATAAATTAATCTATTACGATAACAATCTACACATCTCATAAGAGAATCATGACTGCGTTTCGTCTGCATGAATAGTTCACATATCATGCACGTTAAGAAACTGTCCATATTTGTCAAGTGAACTACACCAATTGGAGAAGAATTTGAAATTTAGAGGATTCTTTGCATGCCTTTTAGGTCGGTCACATAGCAAGCTATTAACGGTTGGCCTATGGTTATACAGTGAGTTCTCATTGATTGGCATATCGTGTCAGTTGTAGTGGGTTCTAATGGATATCCATATTAACTAAATTCAAAGCAAACATATTGCAAAAAAAAGAGAATTATTAGATAACAATATATAGTTGGAGTAGAGTAAAAGGATATGGTTTGAAGATCCTCGGTGTATGCATTGTTTAAGTACATAAGGAATCTTCAAATACATGTTATTTTTATGATCTATGAACTTTATTGCCTGTGGAACATATCTTGCGGTTTAGATTTGTCTACGGCTGTTGAGAATAAACCGTGGAGCCCACATGAATGGAACAAGATGTGCCAAGGAGGTTTTGCTGAATTCTACTTGGGATTGAAACACTTCCACAGGCTTCATAATTGAGGGCTCTAAAAATGATGTTAGAGAAGCATAGGATCTGGCATATGAAAACACTTGACACAAATATTCGATTGTGATTAAAGCGACTAAAGAGGCTGCACTGGTTGAGAAATGATAGATCAGTTACGTATTCTATGGCTTTTCATCGGAATGCATCCTTTCCTTTGCGTATTGGGGAATAAAAGTACACAATCGGATATAGATTTCATAGCCATGCACAAAGGACACCATGAGGATTGATAGAGATGTTTGTTTGGGCACAGAATTTTTGGAGGCACGAGGTCGATCAAATCAGTCATCGGCAAAGCAAGTGACTCAAAAAATAAGAGGTTACTGGTGAGATTGACAATAAACAAATGCGTTACCAATAGAGAGAGCGATTTTAATCAATTCATCCAATATTCGATTCGGTCCGAATAAGATAAATTTTATGTGATAGGTTAGAATTTGAAATAAATATGAATTCGAGACAAAATATTCGAACCGATTAAGATTGAATATGGATAATAATATATCCGATCCTGAATCTGATCTGATATAATCATAATGTATAATTTCATTTCAAAATTGTAATTATTTATAATACTTACATGTATCTGATCCGATTTGATCCAATCTTTCTTATTTATCCGATGCGACATAACTTGAAGCGCATTTAAAGCAGGTATAGGTATAAATTTTAATTCCAAATTAGTATAGATATTGACTAAAACGATTCATATTCGATCTATTACCATCTTTAGTTGGCAATACATACAAGAATAGGATGTTCCATCCATGGTCCTAATTCACCAATCATCTGGGCAAACAACCATCGGGACATGATTGCATCGTTGGTGCGAAAGATGGTTTCATCCACATGAATCTACCACTAGATTACCAAATAGCCGCTTTGAGATCTGCATAAATAAATAGATGAGAAATTTAAAATGCTTTAAGATTTATACGAAGTACGATCCGATGGGCGTAAGAAAGATGCAACCTAAACCCATGAGCAGGACAACTCTTTTTGGTATTCTCATGCAGCTAAAATAATATAAGTGCTCATGGGTACCCAGTCGTATTTCCTTCAGTCCAATCCAACGTTTGGATGCAACATCAGGCCATCCCGTTAGAATTTTAGGTCTTCTTTTTGGTGTTGGCCTTAGTTCTGTCACACTCCCGTTCGCTGAGAATCGAAGCTTCACCCTGCATCAAGTATAACTGCGTGACAATTTCGTCGGTGGGCTTGCATCGAGCAGACCTACGAAGGCCCTTATCATGCAGTTGATGAGCATGATCCAGTTATCATTCGAAGTTTGCACGCTCTCCATCTCGGGCGTGAACAAAGAGTTCTGAACTCCTGATTATGAATATATTTGTACTTTGCAATGATGATGACAGTGCACTACATAGGATCTATCCATTTCGAGTTGGGTTTTAAACATTTGAGTCATTTAATCAATCTAATATTTAGATTTAATTGAGTCAAATAATTTGTTAATCTATTAAAGTTCTATTTTAATCCGTTTAAAATATACTTAACATGTTCTTGTCACATTTAATCCGATCAACTTAACCTATTCAATCCATTAAAATCTGCTTAACCTGTTTGACTTATGTAACCCAATTTGATTCATTTAATAAGTGGGTTATATAAGCTGGATCAGGTTACCTGTTTAATAAGTCGGATTGAGATTTAAATTTTGATCTATTAATAAACATATCAAGTTTAGATTGATAATTTTTTGACTTGATCTACATCTAATCCAACATATATTTGATTTGATTCGTCTTGATTGCCACTCCTAGTATGGGCATACAAGGCATGTCATGCCTTAGATATGAGCTCAATTTTTTATACAATAAAATCTCAGTTTTCCCCTAGGCCTATCTCACGATGATACAACAATAATGCTATTTGATAAGAAAAAGCTGCCCAACTTAAAAAGAAAAAAAGATGAGCAGCCTATTGAGCATCATGTGCCTATCTGGCCCTTTGTTTTTGAGATCAAGATAGTCATCTAAAGATATATAATTATAGGGATGTGTGCGGATATGTGTTTAGTGTTATTTTGATTGTTCATTTGATAAATCTTTTATATTTATATAGAGTCAAAGAATTCAAACTAGATAGTCATTTTGTTAAGGTTTTGAATTATTATAAACTAGTTCAACATTCATGCGATGCACAAAAATTAGAATAAAAAATTATAAATGACAACAAAGAAATAATATATTATTAATTATATAAATAAAATAAAATATAATTAAAGATGAAAATTAATAATAAATAATAAAATTAAACTCATATAAGAAAGAAATAAAGAAAATCAAAAGATGAAAAAAGAAGATCCAAGTATCCAACGTTAGAAAATACCAATATGTTCTATATTTCAAAAAATATTTTTTATTATTTTAAGTGTCCAATAGCAAAGGTAAATAGGTATTTTAGGTTCAGTATCTACTATTTAATTCTCAATAAGCAACTAAGCAAAAAGAAAGATCCAACGAGGAAAGAAAATCATGTTTATGCCATATAGCTATTGTAAAGCAAAAATGAAAGATCTAATGAACATCACTGCAAAAGAGTAAATAGTTAAACAATCATCTAGAAGAAATAAAAGCAAAAGAAGGCGGATTCCTTCAATAGAAACATCATCATTTTATGTTTCTCAAAAAAAATAAAGATACTCTAATAACAAAATTCTTCATATTACACCTCAATCCTTTTCTTGCTTAATGAATTTTTTTATTTGATGCAATTAGAAAATAATTCAGCAGTCAAATCTTCATTAAATACTTCATTATCGAGCCTCTTAGTAGGAGTAAGTTTCTTAAAAGGGATCACACCACTCTTATTTTATCCTGTTCAGAAAAAATTGAAATAATTTTAAATTTTACATACTAATTAATCATCTCGTTGTATACAAAAAAGATCTCAAACATAACAACAATAAATCAATTTATTTCTAATTCAATAAAGCAAGCACTATCAAATCTTATCAAGACTATTTTCATTTTTGAAACCATCATCAAAACTCTAAGGCTATTTCTGTTCAACACAATCATAATGCAAAAAATAAATAATTAAATATAAAAATCAATAATAATATGATAATTAACTAGATAAGCATATAGAAATTATGAATATATAAGCAGAAAAAAGTAATATTGTACCGAAGAAGAATAAGGAGTAGCACTAAAATAATACAATTAAAGATGAGAAAATTAATAACAAATAATAAAATTAAACTCATATAAGAAAAAAAATGAAGAAAAAGTAAAGGATAAAAAAATAGAATTGATTTTAGTTAAAAGGACAAGTCATCTGGGCTGGTGTGTTCAAATCCTTTATATCAACTCATGCTTTTAGTGTAACATGCACTTTCACCTGCAATGAATATAGGTAATATATGCTTTCAAAAATAGAATTGTGTTCCAGACATATTATTTTTTTAGTGATTTAATTTTTTTACAATAATTATTTTTATTAATGAAGTCATAATTGAAATTTTCTAATTCCTATATCTCTAAAATGCTTGATGTAATTTGGCAAGTGCTATTACTCAATTGTTTGGGGCTGGTGAGAATGAAACCAGAAGTCGACAACATGAAAAGAGTGATACTTCAATTGTAGCACCCTTCATGTGACTCTCAAAGAGTCATAGTGTAGTAATTTTTTTTTATTGAAAATTTATCATCTTACAGTGATTTTCTTCCTTGTCAGTTGTCATTCTATTGCTGCCATTTGAGCTGAAAAATGAGAATTGTTAATTTGATCCCGACATAAAATATTGGTTATGGAATATAATTGGCATTGCCTCCCTTGCTATTTTCTTTGACCAAATGTTAGATTTGCAATAATGCCACAATGACAAAGCTTATAGAATTTTCTTCAGTATATTATCTATCCACTTCCATATTAAGATGAAAATTCTGGAGCAGGACAATATAAAATATAACCCCTACCTTAATATGTGAGAAAAATATATGAATGTTGGTCCATTGTTCGATCCCTATGTCCAAGGAAGGAGGATAACCCTAGAATATAATCCCTATCTTAAAAGCCCAATGATTTTATGGTCTTTATTCTTTTCTGTTGGTATTTAAGGATAATCTAATCAAGTACCTATGCAAGTAAACAAATTTTTAGTATTCTTTTGATTACAAAAAGTATCCATGAAACATAAGAACCAAGGCAATTTCATACTTGAATAGTGCATCTAATAAAAAGTAGTAACAAAACTTCATACAGGTCAGGATATTAGTAAATCAAGTCATACACCTTATCATTCTTGAAAAGAATTTGGTCTCCACCTTTCTCAACTACTAAGGCAGAGTAAAATATTACAAAGCTTAGATTTAATAGACATACCACCAATCCCCACTCCATGAATTGCAATGCTTGAGGAAAGCAGGCATATACATCAAAGCAACACCAGCCACAATAAACTTGATAGTTTTAGACAGGACACCTACTTGGTACCACTACTTCAAAGATCTCAAAAATATGCTTTCTTTGCATCGTTAAAGTATGGATGCTCTATAACTTTTTTTGCAGAGATCCACTTTGAAGGATCGTACTGCAACATCTTTTGCAAAAATATAGAAGTAAGTAGTCAAGTAGCAAGATTATAAAGTAAATAGAATGAAATATACATACATACATATATATATATTATATATATATATATAT
>KE504879.1:697220-709015 GCA_000441515.1 Elaeis oleifera | reverse complement strand
ATATATATATATTATATATATATATATATACACACACACAACATTTATACCAGATAGCTATTGTAAAGCAAAATGAAAGATTCAATGAACATCACTGCAAAAGAGTACATAATTTAGCAATCATCTGAAAGAAACAACTATAAACCATTATAAAAACAAAGCTCATAAAAATTATAATATATAAACATAAAATCTATTAAAGATACGAACCTTATAAGAGTAAAGTTTATATTGCATAGCATTTGTATCATAAATTATAGAAGCTAAAATTAACAGCGTCAACTGTTAATTGAATAAATTTTTTAGTTTATATTTGAAATTTTTTTGAAGATAATATTTTTTGTACATTCGACACTAACATCTAATCCAACATATATTTGATTTGACCTGCCTTGATTGCCACTCCTAGTTTGGGCAGACAAGGCATGTCATGGCTTAAATATAAACTCAATTTGTTGATACAATAAAATCTCAATTTTTTTCGTAGGCCTATCTCATGATGATACGGTGATAATGCTATTTGATAAGTAAAGACTGCCCAACTTGAAAAAGGAAAGAAGAAAAAAAAAAAAAAAGAGCAGGCCTTTGTTTTCGAGATCATGATAACCATCTAAAGATATATAATTATGAAATATGTGCAGATATATATTTAATATTATTTTAATTGTTTATTTGATAAATTTTTTATATTTATATAGAGTCAGAAAATTCAAACTAGATAGCCATTTGGTTAAGATTTTAAATTATTATAAATGATACTAAAGTGAATCTGAATCCAACAAATAATAATCCCCCGGCTGGAATGTCAAACAAGAATCCGCGCACCGTAAAAGTGCCGGAAATCACATCAAACGGGTATTTTTTATTTTATTTATTTGCTGTCCACAGTATCAAATTCTCAATTCTCTACGGATACTGTTTTTTTTTTTTTTTGTACACAATCTACGGAAATTGTTCGAAAGATATCTCTCCAGAAGAATACAGGCTGTCACTCAACCTCCCTTGTATTTTTTCATCAGGTTATATCATTCGCGCAAAGGAATGATTCACCGTTTTTCACGATACGTACCGTTAGATCGCCGCTATGAGATCCGTGTAAGAAGTGGGGAAACGGTTCAAAAGTGCTTTGCGAGCCGCGCCACAACGATCCAACGGCTGGTCAATCATTCTTTTGCGCGAAATATACAATCGGTACCACCTCCCTGCACCGTATTTCCCACTACTCTATTTCAAACCCTTGCTGATCACCCGAAGGCAGACTGGCCACCAAAACAAATAAAAACGCCCCCATACAGACTGGCCACTTGGCCGGCCTGATTCGGTGAGTATGTCCTTATTCTCACCGCACTCGACCTAATCTCAACTAACGACAGATACTCGCGGATCACCAAACACAAAATAGCGTCCTACATCGCCGCATCGACAAAATCAATTTCAAACGATATGAAAATGCCACGTAGTTAAATTCAGACCGCGTATGATGATCCCAGGAACACCGGAAATGGGATCATCTCCTCGATAAAACCAACGTCTGTCAGGGAGCGGCCGTGGGCCGGAGCTCTCATCCTCGCTTTCTCTAATTGGAAGGGCTTTTCGAAAGGTGTCTCTCTCTTGAAAGTCTCAAAGAAAATTCGATTTTCCGTTGTCTTTTTGTATGAGATCATTCGCTTGATATCGCTGGTATCTGTTTCATGGCCTCTTTGATGTGTTTTTCGCCTTTTATTTGGGATGCTGGGATCGGTTTATCGAATGGGATCGTTTCCATTTGAGAGTCGTGAAAGCTAAGGTTTTGTTCCTCGATCGGTTGTTTGTCGTTCGTTTCTGGATTATTGGTTTGAGATTTTTCGGACTTTGAAATGGGTTGTCTGTTTTCCTTTTCTTTTAATTTTATCGTGCTTAAGTTTTTTGATCTGCAATGCGGTGTTCGATTTTTTTTTTTTTGGCCCCTGACATTCAAGATGAGTCTTTATCGCTGGGTACAATTTAGAGGCTATGTTAATGGGGCCAGGAAAAGTTTCTATTGGAATAACCTAGACGATTGTGCTTATCATCTTGAATTGAAAACTCTTTTGATTTTGATAATGTCGACTTTTATTGAAACTGGATTGCGTGTTCCTTTTGTGATTAGTGTTTCAGTCGATGAGGTTTTTTATATTACGGGTTTTGCCGTAAATTGCTAATCAGGCGAAAAGCTTGCTTGGTAGAAGTGTAGAACTAGGGCTTAGTTTTGCCTTTTGTCCTACTGCCGTTAGTATCGTGAATTAATAGCTTGCACTCGTAGGTTCTGCACTTTGGGTTTCTGAAGTCATGGAAAGATTCAGAGAAATAGGGCTGCAAGTAGTGAAAAATGGTGCCTTTGGAGAAGATGAATCTCTGAGATATTCGGTCCCTTTGGCCAGAACTGGATCTCGAAATACAAGCCCGTCTCGGCAGAAGGTGATCAAGACCAAGCCCAGGGGTTTTGATGAGGAGACTGTTACAACATTTGGTAAAGTCATACAAGCTGATATCCAAATGGAAGATAGCGTATGGGCACTATTGCCCGAGGACTTGCTAATTGAGGTTCTTGCTAGGGTGCCTCCTTTCTTGATCTTTAGGCTGAGGTCAGTTTGCAGGCGATGGAATTCAATTCTTCGAGACAGTAGCTTTCTCTCAGCTCACTCACAAGTTCCTTCACATGGACCTTGCCTTCTTACATTCTGGAAGAACTCGCATACCCATCAGTGTTCTGTATTCAGCCTACCATTGAAGACATGGTATAAATCCCGTTTGGTTTTTACCAGATTGGGCATTCTGGCTGGTTGGTTCTTCAGGTGGTCTTGTTTGCTTTTGTGGATTTGATGGCATTAGTTTTAAAACCCTTGTTTGCAATCCCCTAACTCAGACTTGGAGAACATTGCCAAGAATGCACTATAATCAGCAAAGGCAGTTGATCCTGGTTGTTGATAGGGCAGAGCGTTCATTCAAGGTGATTGCTGCAAGTGATATTTATGGAGACAGAACACTGCCGACAGAAGTTTATGATTCGAAGCTTGACAGTTGGTCTGTTCATCAGATAATGCCAGCTGTTAATCTATGCTCATCCAAGATGGCATTTTGTGACTCAAGACTGTATCTTGAGACTCTTTCGCCACTTGGCTTGATGATGTATCGAGTAGATACAGGGAATTGGGAACATATTCCAGCCAAGTTTCCACGGTCGTTGTTGGATGGATATTTGGTTGCTGGTGCTCAAAAGCGTTGTTTTGGTTGGAAGGATTGGACTTTACAGCACTTTCCAGAGCATGCGAATCTGGGAGTTGGATCATGCTAAGACAGTGTGGGTGGAAATAAGTAGGATGCCACCAAAGTATTTCAGAGCACTGTTAAGGTTATCGGCTGAAAGATTTGAGTGTTTTGGGCAGGATAACCTTATATGTTTTACATCATGGAACCAAGGGAAGGGCCTTCTCTATGATGTTGATAAGAAACATGGTCATGGATCGCAGGCTGTGCAATCCAGTTGTGCAACAGTCAGGTTTGCTTTTTGAGCCAAGATTTGATATGTCCATCTATTGAGGGCAGAGTGGGTGTCATTGGGTGGGGAAGGTTGTCAAAGGGTGGTATTTGGAGAGAATGACACTCTTCCTGCTTACATCATAATTATGGACAACTTGGTCATTCACTGATGAACTAATGAAGTTTCCTTCTTGCGAAGAGGAAATATCTTTTTGTTGACATAATTGAAGAATGTCTAGAAAAGTAAGTAGTCCTATAGGCATGACATGATCATATCCAAATGTGAAGGTATACAGAAAGTAAGTCAACCTAACAGGATATGCCTGTTGCTGCATTGGGAGTGTTCTGACCGCATGGAGCTCTACTAATTCTGCTTAAGATTGGTCTGGAAGTGGGTTGTAAACCAATGCATCTCTGTCACAAAAAAAACTATTTTAGCTGCAATTCATCTGAAAACTCGCTCATTTAATTTTACCAGCCTGTCTGCCAAAGAATAATTCTTTTATTGTTTTTATAATTATCTGCATCCACAAACTTGGGTTTGGTGCTCATTATCGAGATCAGTGACTCAACAGATGCATGCATTCTGACGACGAAGGCTGTGGAACTGTAGATATTCTGAAGCAATCAACATGTCCATCAATTTGACGTTTGTAAGTTTTCCAAGAATGTATTACAATTCCACAATTTTCTTTTAGTTGCTCATTTTCATATATTTTCTTTGTCTATTGAGGTTACTTTTATGATGTTTGTACTATTTGTTTGCCTTTATGCTTCTTTTATTGCATAAAACATCTGGAGATACTTTGCCTACCCGAATAGGTAGATCAAGATTTCAGGAGATAGTAAGTGCTCTGTATTAGTTAACTAATTTAATTGAATAGCTGAGTGATCCAATCAGATATTGCTTGTTAAATTCTTTTTTTCATTTTCTTTGATGTTCATGTTCTTTGGTTTAGAGGCTGTGTTGTTTGGTTTAAGCAGTGGGCCACCAATAACATGTTGCGGCTTTGTGATAGGCAATTTTAGTTACAGTAATTCATCAAAGGAAGTCTATTCTGAATTCATTATTATGTTCTCTCAGGATTTGAAAGACTGATTTGTTCGCATGCTTCAATCTTGATTATAAATGGTCATTAGAGATAGTTGAGTATTTCAATTATTATGTTGCTATTTGTATGCATCATTGGATCTCCATGTAAAATCTCCTCCTTTCATTTGTTTCTGTAGGTAGAACAAATTTTATTTGTCATCCTATAGTTCAGCTTATATGTCACCATAAGAGCGAGTTTTAATACTCCTATGCATGAACTAAGGAGGGATTCTGCATATGCTTAACAAAACCTGATAAGTCACTCTATAAATCACTTGCCCTTTAAGGTAGAATGTTGTAGGGAAGGTAATTGAATTTTTAAGGAGGGATTTTGAATATGCTTAACAACATGATTGGTCACTCTATTAAATCTCTTTCCCTTTGAGGTAGAATGTTGTAGGAAAAGGTAACAGAATTTTTATAAATTATTTAAACTTTTAAGCATGTGAAATGTCTCCCTTTTGGCTATCAGAAGTTCCAGTGTTATATTTGTGCTAGAGGCTTGTTAGTGATAATTAAGTCATTCCAAAGATCAAAATTTCAAATGAATTATGAACAAAAGGATCTTCCAGAAGGTTTAATATGTAAATAGCATCACCAAGTTGGATCTTATGATCAAAGGAACCATGTGGTCATAAAATGGATTTAGATCATATGATTCTATTCTATCTTGATGCAGAGATGAGATTCAAGTTCTGTAGAGGGCTACCTTGACCCAAACTATAAGATCCTGGCAACAATGCTAGGATGATCTCACATGTGTTTGTCTGCCCACGATCAGTACGTTGCCTGTATTTGCTAGGAATGCAGGGCACTTAAGCTTGTTTCGATGTGTGTGATACGTGAAAATGTATCCACAAATTGTCTAAATTCTTTATGACTCTGGTTTCTCCCAGTGCAAGTTATATTTCCAAGAGCAACGTGTCTTCTGTAAATGCTGCCTATGAAATAATCCATAGGAAAGAATGCTGTATATAATTTTTCTGTTTTCATTCTCCACTATACACCTTCCAAAATAAATTCTTTGGTGTTCAGTTATACCTTAATACTTGTCTAGGTAGCTGAACTGTAATACCTTTGCATGATGACAAAACAAACAATATTTCCAAGTTACTCATAAGTTTCTCCTGGGATTTGTAGGCAAAGAAAGAATCATATTCATCCTCAATTATATCACGTGTTTGGTCTTTAAATGTATTGACCTTAATACTTGTCTAGGTAGGTGAACTGTAATACCTTTGCTTGATGACAAAACAAACAATACTACTAAGTTGCCGGCACATTGCTATTGGATTGGTAGGCAAAATGAAGAATCATACTCATCCTCCATCGTACTCTTCTGTTTGGTCTACAAACGTATTATCATGGATCTTAAATAACTTTTATTAGTTCATCTAACTTTATTTGCAGGGGATCTATATCTGGACCTGTCCATTTTTGCTGATTGATTAGCAGCTGGATTTTCCAAGGCGCTATGACATTTTGAGTTTTTGACTATGATGATTTTGGCCACTTTGGCATAGCAAAAGCATGTTAGAGGATTCATTGTTCTCTGGCGTGGAAGTTTCAAGAGGAGAGTGCTCTAGAAACAAATAAACTCAAAAAGAAAGAATTTAGCAACCGGAGCTAACTTGCTTCTCTGTCTCAATTTGATTCATGGTTCTGGCAGATTTTAATCTGGCTCTGATCTTGTGCTGAAATTGTTTCAGATAATGTTGGAGGAGATCTTCTCTTCTGGTACATGGAGGAAAAATGAGCAGGCTGGTGCAGCCGTGCAGGAGGTAAGGCTGGTGAGAGTGGCAAGAAGTATTGGTTGATCATGGGTCAAATCTTCTTTCAGGTCCAGGTCCAATGACCTTGTCAGGCTTTCCAGTAGCCAGGGATTATGCAACTGAAGAGATGGGGCACTACCATGAAATGGTCGGTGCACTTCACAGGTCAACTCTAAGCTGCTTCTTTGATCAAAGGAAAATTGGAGGCAATGTCTTGTAACACTGACCTGAATCTTTATACTGCATGGAATACCATGAAAGTTGATCAATCCCATTAAACTGATTAGACAAATAATATCCTTGGTTTATTATTCTTCATATTTGATCTTGCCAATGGTATTCCAATGTGGTGTTTCACACATTAATGTGGTGCTAATTGGCACTAAGGGAGTAGGTTCTTGGTGTGCTCTGAAGCTCAAGGGTAACATAATTCACCCTTCAAGTGGAAGTTTGAAGAATGTGAAATTTAGGGGTTTGCCTCAGACTGCATTGTTTCTCAATCCTTGTTTCCAAATTTTAAAGTCATATTAGATTTAATTATAATCACAGAGTTGATATACAAAAAAGAAAACTAATGTAAATTGGGTCAGCTTGTTATCATTTGTCTCTTTGAACTTGCACAGCTTAAGGGCTGTTTGGTAGGGGATGATATTTCATATCATCTCAGTGATATGAGCTAGGTGATGTGATCACTTTATTTGATGTTGAAAAATTACATCCAGTGACGAAGGATTCGGTGATAAATTCAGTGATAGCATCACTGCACAATACAGTGATGCTATCACCACACATACCTCGGGTGATAATATATCATCGGATACTGGTGATGTGTTGAAATTATTTTGAAACAAAATGTAAATTGAGGAGAAAATAAAAATTCTCATTATCTTTTTCTATAGATACCTATCTACTAGATGTCAATTTTATTTTATTGACAGATTTAGTTAAATGGCATGGATATCTTTTATTTATTTATTAGATATCTATTTGGTGGGCTGAATTATTCTTAATGGGCAGCCTTGATATTGATGGTTAAAATTGGCTGAGCCTAGTCAAGCTTGATTATATAATATTATCGCAATATCATTTTAATAGTTTCATTAAATAATATTTATAATAATAATAATAAATAAATAAATAAATAAATAATATTATTACTACTGTTATATGTTTTTATGAGGAATTGTGGATGAAGAATATTTAATCAAGTTGTAGAGTAATTATTATGTATTAATGTATAAGGCTATATATGGTATTTTATACATTATCACTCTCACTATTTGGTGATATATCAAACACAGTAAAATTTTATTTCTAGTAATATTCCAGTGATATACCAAACACGGTGATCACATATCATCCCATTATTTGTACATCACCCCAATGATCACGTCACCGGTGATATACCAAACAGCACCTTAGGGGATGGGTTTAGTTGTTTGGCAAAAAAACTCTTTTGTCTGTTACGTGTGAGTGTGATATATGAAAGACTACAAGATTTGTGGTGGGAGCATTATGTTGGATCCACCCATCAACTATTTTGCTAGCACCCATCCTAAACATGAATTTAAGGGTGAATAGGTTTACAAGCACTATGAAGCACAAATTCAAAAGTTGATCATGCATTATGTTTCAGGCATCTCCCTGCATGGCTTCATCTCATGGGCAAAAAACTCTTCAGATGGTTATCGTTCTCTTGTTGCTCCTTTGTTCTGAAAGGATCATGCTGCAACTACTTCCCCTGCTAAGAACTGTACTGGGCTTTCCGGCGCTTGACAGGTATTCAGTTTAAACTGATTTAAAACGATTTAATGGTGGTGCCCATATTTGGCTGTTAATTTACAGTTCTCTGCAGCTATCTTGCTTTAGATGTCACTCCGACAGGTATGCCATAGACATCAGAATCAGGTCTCCTATAGATGTCAACCAGGTATGCCATAATAGTGTCTGTCCTCCTCGGAGAACAGAATCCTCCACCCTTTCACATGTCATCATTTTTGTAAGACATCATGGATGTGAACCATGCCCATTATACACTTATTAGTCCAAGAATGTTGATGCAACAACTTTTTTACATTATACACGCACATATTTATGTATAAGCTGCCACAGATAATCTTTACGTTGCCTGGATAATCTACATTTGAAAGTACTTCAAGTTCTGTGGTGTTTGGTAATATACATATGAAGTGCACTTGCATATGAGACTTGTTATCCTATCTTCTTTCATAAATATTTCACAGTACCCTTTTACAAAACAAATCTCACCAAACTGCATGTGGAGTCTCTTGAAAGTTAATTGGAGTGTGATACATGGTTGGTAGTGATTGACTTGGGGAACGGTGGATGGTAGATCCTATTGTCATATTGATAGTTGGATATATTAACTACTCATTCTCTTTTGGAGAAAAACAATTGGTCAAGTGCTCTTGCAAACGAATTTTTATAATTGGAGCCAAATATCAGTATCACCTGAAACGGTTGCTCCATTTTCGGGATGATATGCAGCTAATCACCTGATTGAGTTGGTGGTTTGAAACCCCCACATCATGGTTTTGGAACAGCAAATGAATTAATTGCATGAATTGGTAAATAGTGTGGAAGCAAGGGGATGTTGCTCAGACTGGACGCTTTCGGCTTGTTCGAAAATCATTGAGTTTAAGCTTGTCTGGACTTTGCTCAGCGTTTAATATCTCCAATTATAAGACGAACTAGAAGTTTCCTTTGGAACGCAACGATTACTAGTTCCGTTTGTAAGATAACATTTTATTCTAAAATTATGGCCTTCATAAAAAAATGCAATATAATATGATGCAATCCATTTGTAAACGACACATAAATGTGACCTCTCACGTTGATATGCAAGTTCTTGTTTTGATTCAAATAATCGTATCGTTATGATTTGGAGGGCATGAGATATCGAAGCATAAACGAGCATGAAATTGGAATGATAGACAATTGTGCAACCCTGACACCCCCTCTCCTCAAGTGATTACACCGTATCTTAAGGCGGTATGGTTACAGCATGATTCCAATCTATTGTGGTATGATCTTTAGAAGATTTTGGATCCCATGGCTACAAAGAGATTCTGAATTTCTCCATAAAAGTACATCCACTTTGGCATTAAATTCTTAATTATTTTTCTTTTATATATTTATCTCTCTGATTGAAGCATTGAAGAGTTCCATCGGAGCCAATACGGGTTCTCTAAAGCTGATGAAAGCATTATACATCGTCGATCCAAAAAGCAGCGGCAACAGATAGGATAGCCGTTCGAAATAACTTTTGGTTCTGCTTTTGAACCCGTTAGTGCTCCACTTTCATTAGTTCCTAGGACATAATAATGATAAAAGGTTTATATGACGGAAATCTTGTCAAAGAATGATGAGTAATGACCACCATAATGGTCATCGGCGTTGTTCAAAGTAAATGCAGCAGTAATCATGCCTAATAAAATAGAGAAATGATAATTCGAAAGCCTTTTTTTATGGTGGATGTAGCTTTCGCTTGGTAGATGAAGGACATATTTTGCTCGGATATGTTTCACATTGTTGGTTTTGATGCGTATTGGTCTATATGATGACCATGCTTTCCAGTCATGTCCATATTCTTGACACCTCGCATAAGAAGTTGTTCAACTCCGTTTTAATTAGTCAGTTCCTTTTATGTATCTGTTTGTGAACTTCGATTATTCTTTTATTTCCGTTTTACTTGCTAATATCTCTTAACTATTGAAAAGCTTAAGCATCTGTCATTTCTTTGGTTAGTTTTACCTTATTTGAGTTTATAAAGTTATTTTGCTGGCTACTTCAGACTTGCGAACCTTTTCCCTTCTTATTCTGAGCTTCTTTCCTGACACTTATTCTAGACTTTTATTTTGCATATCGATATAAAATTATACTGGTATTTTCATCTCGTCTTTGTTTTTTTCAACCACTGCGAATGGATCAAACCCTTAATGGCAAGCCATGGACTAAAATGGAGCTCCATTGAGGTCAGGGGATCTAGTTCTTAGGTATGGATGGTATTGGACATACATTGAGGGTATCGAAGGGATCCCTTCTAATGACTTGAGGCTTGTCAATTCCCACAAAGGGTGATTTAGTGGCTCTTTCAGCTTCATAAGGCTTCTACTGCGGTGGCTCGGCCGTATGAACTTTGCTGCCCTTATATAGCTCAGTTAGATTTGAGAGAAGGCTTTATACAGTGGGCTTATGTTCTCTGATTCCCTTGCATAGGTCGTTGTAGGTTTTAGAGAAGCTTATACACTTGGCTCATACCAAGTGCAGCTCATGGTGAAGAAACTAATACAGCTTGGGGCACATAAATCGTACCATCAATTGGATCACATAGTAAATGTTTTACCATTTGGCCTAAATCAAACCATTTAAAATATAGTTATTTTGAGTTTATGCATCTAATCATCCTTACGAGAGAGTTAAATTTACAATTCAAAAATTAATACAACTTGGGCTAGTTTCCTCGAGAGGTTTTCCTCGTTGGACAAAATTATCTTTTAATTATTATTTATATTATTAGATGGATGTCTGGTCAGGACACCATCTTTCAAGACCTTTTCAGTACCATGCGATGCAGCAGAAAAAAAAAGAAATAAAACAAAAACAATCAAAATATGTAGATCAGCCACAAAAGGGCTCGCCTCTACGGGGCATGCAAACTTCACTATAAAAAAAAAATTACAAGAGGAGACCTCACCCTCAACCCTTGTATACCTAATTCTCTCTCACTAAAATTTCTCCTCGCAAAAGCTCTCTCTCTCTTGGAAGACCCCTTGAACCTCTGAAGTACCTGGCATCCGCTGTCCAGGAGCCTCCTGCTCCTTCTCTCTCAGCGCTTCAGCCTCTCTTTTTCTCTCGAGTTCCGTACAGCTTCATACGACGTGTCCTCGGCAAAAACCGAATCACCAGGAGACCACCGCATCCTTCTTCACTGTTCAGGCCCTTTTATAGGCTAAAACTCAATTAGATTAGGTTTAAGAGCCCTAATCAAACCCAATTAAGGCCCCAAATCGTTGGATCATCACCGAAACTCTCTGGGCTGTCCGATCGCGATCGGTCCACGAAATAGTACCGTGGACTATGAGAAACGTGTGGGAAACACCCATGCGGTCCACAGGCCCAGTTGTGGACCGTCTGGTCCACGATGGACTGGGGTATAGGCCCAGGCAAGGCGCGCTAGCATGTGGGCCCATGCACGGGCTGGTCCGCTCGCCCGCCTGGGCAGCGCACCTGGGTCGCGTATCCTGCGCGTTGGCCCAGTCTAGGCCGCACGCCGCCACCGTTCCGCAGGCCCGCTGCCGGCCGCCAACGGTCCTCCGCCGTCTCGGATCTCGTGCCGACTTCAAAGCTCGTATTTCTCCGTCCGAGCTCCGTTTTGGTGATCTTGGTCTCGTTAGACTCCGTTTTCGTTG
>KE504879.1:651809-664116 GCA_000441515.1 Elaeis oleifera | reverse complement strand
ATTTCATCTTCAAAATGTTTTATTTGGCTAATTTAATTACAATGACACCTATTTTAGCTTGAGATTTATGTGTTTCAACATAACTTCAAGAAGTGATGGAAGTGCAATCCTTGGACGTGATATTCGTTTGCTGGTGTTTACTATGGAAGGTTCTTGTTTTGAACTACAATCCCATCATTTGGCTTTTATTTTCCTTGTTTTCTTAGAATAGAGAGGTCACTTGTAGTGGGATGGGAACATGGGGTGTCTTCTGTATATATATAAGAAGGTCTGTTATTGGGGTTTTAAGGTAATTATTTAAGTGGAATACATAACTTGAGGGATTTTAGTTGTTAACCAATCTCTTGGAAGCTGCTTATTTTCATGACTTGCATGACTTCCACCTTGAGTACACAGAAACAAACATGCCCTCAGTTAAAACCTCTTTTGGATAAAATCAATCTATTATGGTCTGTCCTGATTATATATTTCAGACAGAATCTCTTGGGGAGGATGGGAAGTATATACACACACACTTCATTATAAAAAGAAGTTTTGAAATTTGGAATTTTCCCTTTATGATTCTGTTTGTCAACTTTTTCCCATAATGACTCACTCAGATCCTTTAATCCTGCCAGCCATATTTTCCTTTACATTTTCTTCATGGCATGTCCGAGAATCATTTTTTCCTATTGTTTTCTTTCCATTTTACCCGAAAGGGTGATAATTTTGAAATTCTCCTTGTAAATCAGAATTATTCTCTTAATTACATATAGCCTTCATAGATGGATGTGGTTTAGGTTCACCATGAAGTGGAAACTAAGTTTCCTCTTGGGACATGCATGCCATACAAAGTGGACTTTGGATATGCACTTGCTATTGCATGCTAACCCTTGGGTTCGAATTTTACGAAGGAGCCCCATTCGAATCTCAAAGCATACCATGTGTAGCGTGGGGTCTCAAAGTGTAATTAAGTTTCCACTTCGTAGTGGATCTGAACCACACTCTTCATAGACACCCCTAAATATATTTTACGATGTGCTGCTCTTTTAGATTAAAATATGCTAAAACTGAAGAAAACTACTAGTTGCACAAAACTTCCATATATGCTACACAAGATCTCTTATCTTAATAATTTTAACTGCCAAGATTCATAAAGTTTAAATCAGCAAAAAACACTCCAACCTTCGAAAACATCCCTACTCTTTATTGTTTGATGTTTTATATACTATTCATAATATGCAGATTGTCAACAAGTAAATATATTTTTATTATTTTTTTAGAAGGATGCTGCAGGTGCCCTTTGCTAGTACATATACATACATACATACATATGTGCGTGTGCATGCGCATGCGTGCGCGCGCGTGCGCGCATTTATATTTGCATAAAAGAACTTTGTAGCTGCTTTTCTATAACATGGATGATTTTTTTTCCAACTGTATCATAATCATACATGTTCCAGCCTTCTTTACCCTACTTCTGATAATAACAATTTGGTTCATCCAATCCTGTAGAATCACTTTTACTTAATTTAGAGTCAAGATGATCTGCAAAACATAAATAGTTATAATTTCATACAGTCTTTTGTACTCTTTTGTTTTTGTTTTTTTTTTCTACACTATAGAAATAGAATATGAACAGTTGATTCCCTTGTGACACACTTTTGATTGAGTTTGACCAATTCTGAAAAAATCTACTATTTATTTTCAAAGACCTATGAAATGATATGCTTTCAGCAGCTAATTTGGAGTGAAACCTGTTTCAGTTAATTCTAGCCTATTTCACTTTGCTTATCTAAAAACTTGTTTTTATTCGAAATAATAATCTGGAATGATCCATCTCTCTGCTATTATCTAAAATTAAAAAATGCCTAAACTGTTGAACTCCACATGACTATAGAGAATCTATCTTTATTAATACATCCCTCTTAGTTAAGTTCTTGCTCTCACTGGGAAAGAGAAAAATAAGAGTAAGTGCACCAGCAAAAGGTGGAATACGTCTGCAGAGTTGTATTAGGTTGTAATAATCTTTAGTCAAATAATGGATCATCCACACTGTTCTTCCTTTCTCATGCAACACAGTTTACCAATCCTAGTAATAAATATGACTTGATTGGCAGTCTTCCTGTACCATCCATAAAGCCATATTATTATTAAACCTACTGACTTGTAAGCACCATGGATAGATTGAATGAGATGCTTGCACTTCATACTGTTAAATCAACTTGCGATGATATGGTTAATATGAAGAGAATCACAAGTGACTTTGGGAATTGGTGCTAAACACTGCAAATCCCTAAAATCTGGGCATATATGCACATGGTATGTACATCTACATGCATGGAGATGCATGTTTTCTACGTGGTCAATATATCCAGGATCACATGTCCTAAAATAAATTGCTGGACAATATGGATGTGTTAGACATGCATCTCAGACATTGCAACAGAAACATATGTGCCCACCAAATTACAGCATTTTATTAACATTGATTGCTAATATAGCGTAAATACTATAGAAAATACAAAGAATTAGTAAAGTTTACACTGAAATATGCTGCATAAGTTCTTCTGTTTGATGAACACTTTTTGAATTTATTATTTCTAAACTTCAAATATATTTTTTTGTTTCTGTTTCTCAGCATAGAACTAAGTCAAAATAGAAAAATCAAAAATTGCACAAATTTTAAGCATTGTTTATTGTCCTCTGTCATGAACTATATTTGATGTACTGAAAATTGATGGGAAATCTGGCTCACAGATTTCAGATACTTAGAGACCTTATACCACATAGTGATCAGAAGAGAGATAAGGCTTCATTTCTCCTGGAGGTAAATATTATCATCCCTAGCTTGTTCTCTCGTTTTGCAGCTAATCAGATTGAATGGGATAATATATTATCTTCACCTCCTTATGCAGGTTATTGAATATATTAAATTCTTGCAAGAGAAGGTACAAAAGTATGAGTCATACCAAGGATGGGGTCAGGAAAATGCAAAATTAATGCCATGGGTAATTGATTTACTTTCTTTTTTCATATAAGTCAACAGATGCGTACATGCATATGTTTATGTAATTTGCAATGGTGGATGCATTTATATGCTTGTGGATGGGTAGCATGTGACATATCTAGGTACCCTTTTCCTGGGTGGATCCATATGTCATTATCATTCACTTTACAAAAATCTGCTCACTCACATAGATTTGGATCCAGTCTGGAATGAGAATGGCCTGGGGTTAAATGCATTTTTGTATGCATGGGCTGGTTTTATGTACATCCCAAATATTAACAAGATTGGATCAACTGCAAAGAGCCTCCATACAATTTGTACTAATCAATCAGTTGTAACAAAATGGTTGTATGACTATGAGTATTAGTCTAATTGTGTCTATCTAAATGAGCAATATGCATTTATTTTCTTTGTTTTCTACTTTTAAGGGCCTGATTGGCATAGCTTTTATTCTTTGTTTTCTACTTTTAAGAGACAAATACACAAAAACTGAACAAAAAAAGTGTGGTGCTATTGTTTCTAATTTCATTTCTTTCAGAAGTCATTCTCATTATTTCTAAAAAATGAAAATAAGAAATCCTTACTTTCAGTATTTTTGAAATAATAAATTTATTTCTTTTTTTTTACTACCATTGATGATATCACCGGCTCACCACCGCCATCGTCACTGCTGCCTCTGCTGCTGCCACCACTATTGCCACCGTCGTCTCCACCACCCCATTGCCATCATCACCACCGCCGTCATCACTGACTCAGCTGTCACTTTCACTGCCATTGTGGCGCCCTCTTCATCAAACCACCACTGCCTCCCACCACTTACACAACCACTTTTGCAGCTGTCTTCGCTACACCATCATCACTGCCGCCATATATTTTAGAAAATAATTAACTATATCAAATGTATTTGCATTTTTATAAAAATTTAAAACAGAAACAGACTTTCCATTTTCTTTTCTGAAAACAGCAAAAATGAAAGCGATGCCAAACAGCACCTAAATTATCAGATCTAGATAGCATTTTCATGGTATTTAGTGTGGCCTTTTTGCTCTTTTATCGAAATTGTGGACCTTCAACTATGAAATTGGTCTTCTATCAATATCTTGCACTGTTTTCCAGAACCAACAATACTTTTGGGGCTGACTGTACCTTAGTGGTTAAATTTAGGAATGAGCAGATGAAGGTTTTTCAAACAATTAAGGATGTTTATCTTGAAATTTTCTTTAATTCACATAGCAATTTACTGGAATTATGTGTCAAGAAAATTGGCAGTAACTACATCATATGTTTAAATGATATCAAGTAGACACATCTCTGCACCATTTTGCTTTTATTTGTACTCTGAGGTTCCATAACTTATGAGTGTTTCTTTGATATAATCATTCCACTATAATTTGTAGTTCCGTCCGTCCGTCCGTCCGTCCGTCCGTCCGAAGCATCTTAGTTCCACTAATCCGAAGCATCTTAGTTCCACTAATCCTAGGATCTCTTCTTTTGGGTTCTATGATTCCAACAAAAACAAGATGAGTGTTTCATTGAATTCACTTCTTTTCTTAGTTTGTAAAACTTCTGGGATCCTAGGATCTCCTATTTGGGTTCTATTGTTCCAACAAAAACAAGATGAGTGTTTCATTGAATTTACTTGTTTTCTTAGTTTGTACATTGTACCTCCCATTTATTGCTTATGGGCATGGAATATGACTGTGCATGAATAACATAAACTCTTTTATATCTTTTTTTTTTGGCTTGTAACAGAGTAACAGCCAAGGTCCTGCAGATGGTTTATCTGACCCTTCTCATGTCTTAAAAAATGGACCTGCTCCCCCCGGGTTCATGTTCACTGGAAAGTTCGTTGACAATAGCATCCCTATTGCCCCAACAATGCTCTCGAACACACAGAATGTAGCAGAACCAGACATGAATACCGGTACAGGTGCAGTGCTTGCTCCTTTGCAGCCAAACTTTTGTGCTTCTGTTGGAAGGGAATCTGCTTTAACACTGCCTCAGGAGAGGTTAATTTCAGATTCAGATAACATGGCATCCCAGGCCCAACCTCAGTGGCAAAGATCATCAGGCCCGGCTGACTGTACCATCAGTAGTGATATGTTGAATGTACAAGAAGAGCTGGCCATTGATGAGGGCACAATCAGCATGTCTAGTGTCTACACTGAAGGGTGAGTTTACATCGTATTAGTGGATCATCTTCTTATATTTGCTATTTTAGTACATGGAAAACTCACATTTCCTTTTTTGGGGTACTTATGCTTGCTCTTTGGCTATGGATTGTTATTCCTAAGCATTACATATGAAAATTTTAATCATTAAACTGTCTATCACTGCATCCGTTTTTTTTTTGAATTAGTAGTTGTTGGGAAGAGCTGGCCCGTTCTTCTTCTTCTTCTTCTTCTTCTTTTTGAATTGGAAAAGTAGATGCATTCTGATATTTTGAGTTGACAGTCTTATTTATTTATTTTTGTCTGTTCATTGATTTCTGTGTAGATGGTGGGCAGAGCAAAGACCTTGTTATTTGTTTCAGTTTTCATAAGTTGTATTTGCCTATTCAACTATAGGCAAGCTTCTATCAATGTTGCTGTCCATTAAAAGTTCATCCTAAGATGTAGTAATTCAATTTCGCAAGGAGTTATGGTTTTCTAATTATTTCTTTTGGATGCTTGTTAATGTTATGCTCACTTAAGGTGGGATACATGTACAAATATCTTGCTCGCTTAAGGTGGGATACATGTACAAATATCTTGACAGAGAGATTTTAGGCTTTCAAATATCTACTTTTTGTCATTTTTAGCATATGCTTTAATGAACTTCAACTTTTTCATTGCAGACCCTTCATTTGCTCATTTTTATGGATCCTTTGGAACTTCTTGTTAAACTAGCAAGACCTAGTTTTGAATGATATTATATTTTGAGATTAATATTTACCTGAATTTTAACATGTTTCCTGGATGGCTTGATGTGAAATAGGATATTGACTACGCTAACACAAGCACTGGAGAGTTTAGGTATAGATCTGTCTCAAGCCAGCGTTTCTGTGCAGATCAATCTAGGTAAACGTGCAAATAGCAGAAGACCAACTACCACCATGTCCAGTGCTAAGGTATAGATTACTTCATTTGTTCTTATTAATTTTTTTCAAGTTAATTTACTGAACTAAATGCGATTCTTAGTAGCATGTCTTGAACTTATCCTCTATTCGGTACTGCACTCACAATTCTGGTCTTACCCTATGAATTTGGATGTTTACTAGTATGAATCTGTGCTTATCCAATGAAGTTCATTTCAAATTTTCTGCTGAATAAACATTATAGCAACAATTATATGTGTCTGTATTTGATTACTAACATATATGACATGACAAGTTGCTTCTGTCAAGATGAATAATTTGTTGATCTCCTTACATTTGGAACTGACTTTCATTATAATGCTTTTCCTAACCCACCTGTTTTCCTTTTTATGGATCTTTGCAAATTATGTTCGGATGAATAAACATTATACAGTACAATTATATGTCTTAGTATCTAACTTCTGCAAATCACATAATGAATAATTAGTTTATCTCCTTTCATTTGCAAAGCCATTCTCATGATGCTGCTTTTTGTAGCCTAGCCAGTTAACCGACTGTTTTATAGCTCACCAAGTATTCTCTGCTGACGTTCCTTAAGTGCTTTCGCTTTTGCTTCATTATTTGGATGGTTTGTGGTTCTTATTTCATATAAGGAGGGTATGATACATTACCCAATATTTTATTCTCGAAAGCAGTTGGTTTTAGTCATCTCATTGGTTGGACAATGCCCATATTCATTCAAATTTTGCATAAAAAGTGACTTGCTGTATCTTGATTTTTAGGAACTTCCTAACTTTCCTCCATCTTTTGCTGCTATGTGAGCATGCTGGTACCAAGCCAAATCATGTTTGGCTCAAAATTCAGTTCAAGTCTGAGATGCTTGAATAGCAAATTAGCTGAACTAGAGCTCAAAATGTCTTTCTAAAAGTTCAGCTTGATTAAGCTCGGAATATGAATATAAATAAGCAGTTTGTATATTGTATATATTAATTTAATTATTATTTATCTATGTATTTTTTAATATTTGTTATTATAAATTAATAATCTATATGGAATACCTAAAATATAAGGTTAAAATATGATTAGGATAGTTATCTCAAAATATATGAATGAAAGCTGTTAAGTTCTCAAGCTCTTATAAGATCTTTTAAATGAGCTGTTGTGAACAGCTTGCACTCGGCTTCAAATTAAATGAGCTGGCTGGATCTCAGCTCGATTACAAACTAGCTGAGCTTGAGCTAAGCCAGCTGCTCATTATTACCCTTAATTAGCTCTCTTCCAAACTGCTCTTTGTTTTCTGGTTAGAAGCTTAGAATCCCTGTATGACATAAAGCATCCAAACATATAATAAATGTTCATGCAAGGTTCGCTGGCTCGGTACTGGACCCCGTATCAGTAAAATCCCACTATAGTGTCGGCACGTGGAGGTACGGTGCATCTGTGTCGGTATGGGGTGGTTTGGCGTACCGGTATAATACGGTATGTCTCGTGCCGTCCGGTATGGGGCAAAACGGCGAATACTGGTTTCATGGATTACAAGACCTCTCAAATGATTTCTACAGTGCCTCAAATCCAATCTGGATCCACATCTATTAGCCAAGCTGACCTTGGTTCTTCATTCTTGGTCCTAAAGAGGGTGTTCAAGCTTAAGCTTATGCTTGAGCCGAGTTTAGTTGCACTTGTTATTCTCAGTTTGCGACCCGCTTAAATGAGATGACTCTGTAGTGGAACCATTTTTCATACCTAATATTTCAAGCTAGTGCCAGTTTAGGGTCTGTCTCCTTTATGAGGAGGGCCATATAATGCAAAAGGAGTGGAAGAGCTTATAGGTTCTTGCAATTGTTTGTCACTCAACCTATTGCTGATGTAGTGTTAATTTTAAGTCTTGTATTGCAGCAAAGGACATGTCTACTCTGTGCAATGACTTTTCAGAATCAATAACAATTACTGATTTGGTCCTTTTATCTCCTTTGATTGTAGGATCTTGAAGACCCCTCAGCTTTTAATCAAGTAATGGAGGACTCGAGGGTGGGAGCAGTGGTGAGGAATCCGAGCGAGCTCCCAAGAGGCATAAAACTGATAAGAGCTGATGCTACATTCTCGAATCCTCTTATTTATCTTGCAATCATCCTCGTTCTGAATCTAGGATGAATGTTTGAGCCTTTACCGGTGCACGTAATGGCATTATGTATTCCTTCATATGTTTTCACGAAGAGGCTTCCATCAAGCCACTTTTCATTTCTGGCTTCCATTCCCGTTAGAAGTCTCTTATGCAGGGTCACTAACTCCTTGTAAGGTACCATGGATAGCTGATCTTTGTTGTTACAGTGTATGTTTGTGAATTATGGAAATCATTAGATGTCAATTATGTACTTGTTATCCCTGTCATATATTTGATCCAGCTGTTTGGTTGTTGAGTTGAAGCGGAGCGTCGGGCAATTGTTGAACCGATTAATGCGATGATGATATTTCTAAATGGCTTGATCAGAGTCATGTCATTATTTTTTTCTTTCTTTTCTGTAACGGGACTCCAGGATATCGTTCATTGTGGAGATTGTGCAGCTTTTCTTCTTCTTTTTTTCTTCTTCTCTGTCCCCTTGGGGTGCATAGGCTGAGTATACGAGGTTGCATGGGAATATGGGATAAACCCAGCTAGCCATAAGGCTTATCGGATGAAACAAGCTGCTTTGTGTCGGAATTAAGCATTGACTTGAGCTCGCCGCCCTAGGTGGCTGCTCGACCCGGCTCTCAAAAGGGCATTGGCACCGGAAACGGACGCCTGGAGACCCAAAAGTCCACCATCCAGAACTTATGCCTCACCGTTTCCGCGGGCCCACGGCTAAGGTGTTAAGAGGGTGGAGGCATTGTTCTTCTTGGCTGATAACAAGGATGATATAATTGCCGAGGTTGATGACGGTTGAGAGATTTGATATATTTGTTAGAAATATAGATCCCATGTAGCGTGCGTTTCGGTGGGGAAAAATAGCAAATGGCTAAATCATTCCTTTTTGTTGCATTAAATGGTTAATATGTTCGTCTTGTATCAAGAATCGAGTAATCATACACATTCCATTAAATGACAGTGTTATAATCCAAGTATCTGAAATCAAACTTCTAGGGGCTTGGCAAGTCCATGGATGCACACACAGGTATTATCTCCTTCGAGCAGTTTGTACAAATTTCAGCCTGACATTTTATAAGTCAGCATTGTCTCTGAATCTCCAACTTTTTTGAGAATTATCCCGGGGCAACTTTGTGATATCGAGCAAAAACAGGTGTTTCACAGTATGTTGGTTCAGCTGATAAACAACAGTTTTTTATCAGGTAAACAAAGAAATCCAACAAAGAAAAGCAAAAAAGATATTCACACATTAAAGCAAAAAATGGTCTCTGTATTTTCTATGTTGAAGGTTCTGTTCGGTTCCATAAATCTGGAGTGCCAGATGAATATATTGAAGCATTATCAAAGCTGAAAAACAGAATCTAGTAGAACACCAATGGGACTATCTGGATGTAGGGTTAAGCTGTTCAGGGAATGTTCCTCACATGGTTGCTGGTGGGAGGAAGCTAGCAGGTGACAGAAATTAAGATAAGGAAATCTCGGCATTTAGGATCCAAAAAAGCAATGGATACGGAAATATTTTTGGTTTGATAAAACAATGTCACCGGTTTCCTTGATATTCTTTTATAGTTGTCTCTCCACTAAAACTTCAGTTGTATGGGAGATTATCGAGGGATGCCTAAAATAGAAGACTGGTTCGTGCTATTGCATAATTTGTTGGGTTACACCTCAAGCATCCAAATCACCTCCCGTCAAAATTTAGCACAACATCCTCTTGTTCATATGGAATGCTAAGAAACTCAATCAAAATTCTTCTAATTTAATCGATGTTCGATCAACTAAAGATCCACTTCCGTTTGACCAAAGCCAGCACAAAGCCAGAAATTACCACGTTACTATCAGTTACTTGGATTCATGTTCTGCCTATGCTGCTTCGAGACCTACTCCAAGTTCTCTCATATATGTATGTATGTATGTATAGCATTTGACACTCAAATTCTGCCCAACAAAATCGACCACAGCTGTGTCCACCATACATAAGCATAAGCACCGTACCTAATCGCAACAATCTTCCTAGTTTTCAAATAATAGATTTTTGCAATATCGCTATTTTCATTTTTTCTACCTAGCACCTTCTTTCTTGTCCCAGTTTATGTACCTGGACTCCATTCACATCTCAAGTATTGGAAAAGCATGGGCCCATGCATTCTCCAAGAGCCTTCAAACTTTCCATTAAGACTCATACATTCTGACTGGCATCAGGAGGACCACAAACACGAGCTCTAGCTCTTGGAAAAATCTCGCAGAACACACAAAGTGAAACTTTTGATGAAAATCCTAAACAAACTCCGACGATTTGCCAGTTCAAATCAACTGCTCATGGAGTGCAAAAAAGAGATTTTATAAGCGATGGAGAGATTTTCATTCAGTACATGCTACAGCACATCCGTTCATGCCTTCACAGCTTATGCACATCATCAGGCAATAAATGATTTCAAACATCACATCACTATGGTCCATCCTCAGCTCTTTCCAGCAAGAACTGCTGCATGAACAAAGTCCTCGCACCGGGAAACCACCTGACAGGGCATCTCCCAACACCCCCATCACATCAAATGCCTCCTGCAGATCAATGGCTGAAGTCATGTCCTCCAGCCATGAGAGCATCTCCTTCGAGAATCCCATCATTTCCTTCATGTTCACCAACCTCTCCTTCATCACAATTTCCCACCTCTCCAAACCACAGCCACTGCCCCCTTCATCTCCTCCTGATGACCCCTTTGAACTTGCCCCACTTGATGCATTGTTACCTTGAAAATCGTTGCAGCTGCTCAATCAAACCAGTGTAAACAAGCATCGGCTGGATGATGGCGAACAGTTTCTTGCTGTCATTAAGATCTGTCAAGGGTCCTTCATCTGATTTGACAACACTAGCAGATGATTCTGAGGACAATCGGAGGGTCGACCGGCCATGCTTGTGCTGCATAAAGGCATGGTAAATTCCCCTCTGCAAGAAAGTTGGGCGGTGCTGCAACCAGTCCTCATAAGACTCAGCGAGAAGAGAATGAACCATCATGAACTGGACAGTCTCCTCAGAGGACCCAGCAGAACGAGCCCCAGGAATAGAGGATGAAAGCCTACTGGGAGAATCATAAGTGGGAGAGGCATTAGATAAGTATACAGCTACTGACTTTGCCATGGCTCGGCGCTGCTGTTGGTTCGCGCTTCCTTGGTCAAGTAGGAAGAAGCCATCTGAATCATGAAAGGGAGGAAGCGGGAGTTGCTCTCCCTTCCACCACCTTTGCAGTCTGTGCTGAAAGAAGCACCCGTTGCAAACCGAGCTAGCATCTGCATGAGGCAATATATTAGCACATAAAAGATAGTTTGCCACCATGTGCATTTGTTTCTCCATGAGAAATGATCACCAAAAGACATTCTGATTGCATAAGTGCACTCAATGCTTATCACGTTCAAATCTATCAACTGCCTAGTTCAGAACATTCAAGTATCATATTGAGATCTAACATGCCTATAGGAACATTTCAGGGCATGCACCTCTATATTTGTAAATATGTTGTATGAATATGATGGAGGCCAAATGGGTGACTTTCGTAACTGGAAACAAATTGCATGACCCAACAAGCGTTATTAATAGCAGGGTAAGACGTCCAATGAAACAGATCTTTATAAACACACCAAAGAAAGTCCCAACTAGCAAAAGGGAAGACTTTGTCGGCAACAAATATTTATTTAATGAGTTCAGCTATGATGACAACAACAATATTAATCGTTATTATTATGAAGTGTAAGAAAAATATTGAAGACTAGAAAAGTAATAACAATCATTACAATGAGCAAAGCAGCAATAAGATCTCGACTAGCATGTGATGGACTCTTGATGTCATTAATTCTGGGCTCAGTGACATGCCATGAGAAATGTGCGGTGCGATGCAAGCAGTAACTATACTCCTATCCTCCTAATTACATGTTAGCAACTATATAAAGGAAGGCTGGACATGAATTATGCCAACCACATATCGCTTGAGCAATCTCATTTATGCTTCCACAATACAAGAAGCAAGCTGCATGAACTGGTCCGTTTCAACAGGGAGAGCTCCGTGTGTGTGTGTGTGTGTGTGTGTGTGTGTGTGTGTGAGAGAGAGAGAGAGAGAGAGAGAGA